>APFE030339182.1:0-19223 GCA_000404065.3 Pinus taeda
TTAGGAATTGAGGTATGGAGAGAACCTGGTAAAACTTTGATCACTCAAAGAAAATATACAAAGGAGATTCTTAAAAAGTTCAATATGACATATTGCAAAGCTATGTCAACTCCCTTAGAACAGAATGCAAAGTTGTACAAAGAAGATGGATCGAAAGAGGCAGATGGAACATTATATCGTCAGTTAGTGGGAAGTTTGAACTATCTCACCACTACCAGACTAGACATTGCATACTCAGTCAGTATCCTTAGTCAATTCATGGCTAAGCCTTCAGGAAATCACTGGAATGCTGCAAAGAAAGTTCTCTGATACTTAAAGGGAACAGTGAATCTTGGTATTATGTATACTGATGAATCTGATGTTGCACTGACAGGTTTTTCTGATTCAGATTGGGCAAGAAATCCAGATGACAGACGATCTACCTCTGGCTATGCATTTCATATTGGATCAGGGGTCGTATCTTGGAGTAGTAAGAAACAACCAACTGTTTCGTTATCATCAACAGAATCAGAGTACAAAGCTTTGACCAATGCCACCTGTGAAGCTATTTGGTTGCGGAGAATTCTTGCAGATCTTGAAGAAGCACAAAGTGGTGCAACATGTATCAATTGTGATAATCAGAGTGCTATCAAATTAGCACATAATCCAATTTACCATGCTAGAACAAAACACGTTGAGTTACAATACCACTTTATACGTGAGAAAATTGAGTCAAATGAAATTGGATTGATATTTTGTAACACCAAGGATAATGTGGCTGATATATTTACTAAGCGCCTTGGTAAAATCAAATTTGAATTTTTTAGAAGTCAGTTAGGTATTGTAGAAAATCCATTTCTCCATTAAGGGAGGATGTGAGAATAATGCAGAAATAGAATTAGTTGAACAGAATTAGTTGTGATTAGTTGAACAGAATTAGTTGTGAGTGGTTGAACAGAATTAGTTGTGAGTGGTTAGGAATTGGTTGCACATATTCAGGAAGTTTAGGTGAGTGAGTTTCCTATATAAGTGTGATGTAATTGAGCAAATAGATTAATGAAGTTGTGTGAGTTTTGTCTCACGTTTGCTGGTGTTTCTGCCTGTGCATTTGTCTGTCTATTTGTTTTATTTTTATAGTATGACAATCTTTCCATATTAAGTCACTTCTCAATAAATACACATGTAGGTTCATAATCAAATTCAAAATTTACTATCATGTTCTCCTCACATTTTTGTATTATTATAAATATAGCTTCAATTTCTATCTTCTCCGTGTGTACCTTTATAGTGGGCTTCACTTAGTTCACCAGGTTGATGCTCTACATCTAGTATAAAGTTACATTTCTTCAAAATAAATTCTATGTAATTTTCCAGTACAATCTTCATGTCTTATTTATCTTCTTTTGTTTCCATGGGCTCTTCTACATCTTCTCCTATTATTTCTACAATGTCAAAATCTTTCATTTCTTCGTACAAAAATTACATCATCAACTATAATGCCTAGTGGATCAACATATTGATTTGTATTACTTTCCCTATATGCCATATCTAAAATATCCCAAGCATCTTTAGACTTGGTTGCCACTACAATTTGAAAAAGAATGTTGTCATAAAAACCTTGTTGAATGAGAAACAATATTGTTGCATCATCCTTTTTGTTCACTCTAAAATAATGCTTCTCTTAAATCATGGGGTCATAAGCTGCTTCATGGATTCCTCAAACCCATCCAACAATATCTTATAGATATTTTGTATGTTGTTTGATTCTCGTCCCAATGAGCTACAACTTATAATTTTTACCAATAAAAATAGTCACATGGTGAGACATAAGAAATATTGTGTATTGATAACAATAATTTTTAAGAGAAACACAATCAATTTCCAATAAAATAATTTAAAAATAGTTTTATTTTTTCTATTTTCCTTATCTCTCCTTATTATCTTACCTTACTTAAATTTTCAAATATTTATTTTATTTCTATGAGAGATTAAAACAAACTTTCAAAATGGTCTTCACCCTTATGCTCTAATATTAAAAAAAATGAAAGCTCAAACAATTCCAATCGACCAAATTCGAATATTGTAGCTAGGTCTAACAACTTGGCGAATTCCATTGTAGTGGTTAGGGATGGTGTCTATTGTTGGGAGAGTTTGAAACTCTCAATGAACAATAGTAGTTTTCCTTAGAAAGAGACATTGAATGGATCTCTACCTCAATGAATAGCAAAATGGGGCCTAGATCTGGGAAACAGACAGCTAGAGCTTGTGCCCCTTTATCAATACACGATTCTCCCAATGACAAGATTCTCCCGATTATAACTAGGTAGCTCTGCAGATTGATGGCTACTAATACCTCATTCAATGGAAGTTGGTGCAAACCTATAAACTATTGGAATATGTTGATTACTCTATGTCACTTCCAGTAGCTCGAAGTTAATAGTAGAGTGTAAATTTAAGAGTTATTAGTTATATGTGTTAACTAGAATTAGCGTAGCCATAATTATCATTTTAAAGATACTTTTAGAGAATTATTTGTGAGTTTTGTGTTTTTTTAATTATGTATTTTCAAGAAATTTAATTAATCTATGTTCAAAACTTCCCTTTTATTACTATGTGGAGATATTTTGAGTATTCGACTGTTATAGTATTCTAATTTACTCCTATACTATGTCCTTCCCTTGTCCTTCAAATTGCTATCAAATATAGAGAAACCAAATTTGAAAATAATGAAGAACGGTTTCGTTTTGTAGTTTTTTTTATTGTGTTTGTATTTAGGATTTAGATCTTATTTTCCAGAAATTTGTTTCGATCTCCCTAACTAAATATACTCCTATAAGATTTGTATTGTTTGATTATTCATTCCATGAGAGCCAACATTGTGGCAACCTCACGAGGACTACAACTTTCTTTCAATTAGATTTTTTTCTTCAATTTTTTAGTTGGTATCAGAGCGTAGTGGATATGGGTGCTAATCAAGACTGATATTTTTGTTTGCTAAAGTCTCAGGGAAAGTTATGAGCTGTCTCATTTAAGATCTGTGTGGCATAAAAGGTGATTCATGTGGCATAAGAGGTGATTTTTGTGGTTTTTTCTTTCCATCCATTGGAGATCTTATACTTAAACGGTACCTAGGTGGAGTATAAGTCATTGACTGGTGTGGCCATATGTGTGAGCAGTATGTGTGAAAGAGACATTGACTATGTAAAAGTCCAACACGACAGAGACACCTCACCAGAAGAGTGGGAAGCAGCTTGGCATCACTTGAAAGATCCAATCAATTAGCTTTGTTTGCAATAATGTTGACGAGAAATGTGTGGAAACTAACAGTGTTGAGCCAATAGTGTGAAGCTTGAGGAAGCTCGGTGAAGGGAAGCAGGCTCTGCCAATTTGAAAACTCTGGCGTAAAGACTGTCATAAAATCTATTGGTGTGGACCCGATCGTGATAACACAAAGGAATGTGTGGAGTGTTGTCTTGAGTTGAGTGCTAGAGGCTTGGCGTAGATGGGGCTGAGGAGAAGCACGATCAAGGAGAGGGCGATTGAGGCAAATTGTGACGAGGCTTATTTGAGCATGGAGTGTAGGTGTGATTGTTGGTGGAGTCTGACCGCTATGGAAATTGAGGTTGTATAGGAAGGATGCCATTCTATAACTAAAGAGGAGGCAACAAATTCGGGGTTAGAAGGACCAAGCTGAGTATTGAACATCAATGGTTAGCATTAAGGGAAATATGACAACTTTGTTGAGCTGGTAGTCTGCACACTCAATGCTCAGGAACTGTCAGCCTTTTTTTTTATGTAAGCAGTGCATACAACTCCCGAGAGAGTGTTCGTCGATCGAGGTCACCTTACAAAATTGAGACATATTGTAATGAAGCACGTTGGTTAACAATTGAAAGGAGCGGTGGGAAGCATTGACCATTTTATTTTGATCAACATGCATTTTAAAAAGGATTTCATATTGTGGGTTGTTTATGAACAATTTTTTTGTACATATATAATGTTTGGATATATATACTATTTTTAATTGAGATCCATTTTTTTGAAGTTACATGCTCTTTGTTAGAGCCCTTATTTAGATTTGTTTTGCATAAATATATATTTTGAGCAATTGGAGGTGTTCCTGAAAGGCGATGTTGAAGATTGGGAGTCCTTATCAAGATGTCAAATCCAATTGCAGAGACATCTATAAATGAGGAAAATAAATTGGACAAATTCAATTACGTTAACTGGAAATTCAAGTTGCAAACACTGTTGAAAGGTCATGGAGTTTGGACCATCACAAGGTGAAAAGAAACAAAACCTTATGTAGGCATGACAATTGCATCAATCAAGACTAGGATAAACTAGATAACAAAGCAAATATATTATTAAGGATGTCTTTCAAAGATAACATAATTCCTCACATTCGTGATTGCAAGACATCTAATGAAACCTAGAATACAATGATGGAACCGTATGAAACCAAAAATACAAATCGAGTCTTCTTTCTGAAAAGTAGTATCCTATATATTAAAATGGAAAAGAATGAATCTATTAGTTCTTATTAAAGACTTGAAAGACAAGCTGGGAGATATAGGAGAATCAGTAATTGATACTAATCTTGTTACAATCAATTTAAATGGAATGTCAGAGGATTATCAGATGTTTATTATAGGTCTTGCAGCAAATGAGAAAGCTCCCACTTTTGAGGAATTGATAGGTATACTGATGCAGGAAGAAGGAGGTGTAGGAACTTCAAGCCTCAGAATCCAAATTTAGCACTTGTGGCGAAGAAGAAGTTCCTCAAAGGGAAACAAGGAAGAGGAAGTAAAGGTGGAAGTCTATCTCAAAAAAGGCCATTTCCAAAAGCAAATCAAGGTATGTCATCTGTCAGAAATAATTCTAGATTGAAATGTTTTTATTGTAGTAAAAGTGGGCACCTTCCTAGAAACTGTTATAAGAAGAAAATTGATGAATCTATGCATAATAAGCACATAAGACATTTAGGACCGTTTGCAAGAGAAGACCTGAACTCTGATCTCATAAATCTCAAGTTGTTTATGTTTAATGCTACATTGTCTACTGAAATGAATGATGTTAATGATTGGCTTGTGGACTTTGGAGCTTTGATTCACATGACATGCAATAAGGACTAGTATGAGAACTTCAAGGAAATAATAAATGTTGGAACCATCTATTGCAAAGATGATTGTGCACATCAGATCAAGGGATATGGTGATATTCCAGTGACTTTGCCAAACTGTAGTGTCATGTGTAGTCCCAATGTTATGAATGTGCCCCAGATCAAGAAAAATATGACCTTTGTGTCCGGAATCACATATCATAATCTGAAGGTTGAATTCTTAAAAACGCATAGCATAGTAAAATATTTGTTTGATCACTAAAAACTTGTTGCTTTATCAGTTAGAGTTGGAAGATTGTACAAGCTTATGTCACGAGCAAGAGTCATCAAGCACTGACTTCTACAACTATGACAACTGAATGTGTTTGGCATCATAGTTATGGTCATCTCAATTATCATGATTTTTTGTTGTTATACAAACAAATAATGGTTGAGGGAGTCCCTATTTTAAAGAATGATTATGCTTCTTGTGAAGGTTCTGCATTAGGAAAATTTCACGGAGATGAATACCCCTCTAATTCAGATACAAGAAGAAGAGATGTATAAGAACTTGTGCATTCTCATGTTTTTGCACCAATGAAAACTAGATCCCTAGGATGCACTTATTATTTTCTATTTTTTATTGATGATTGCACAAGGCACACTTGGGTGTACATTCTTAGGAGAGAGAGTGATGTTTTTTAGTGTTTCAATAAATTCAAAAAAATGGTAGAGAAGAAAACATGGGAGTTCATAAATATCCTTCGTTTAGGTGAAGGGGAAGAATATTGGTTGGGGAAATTCATCAAGTACTACAAGGATCATGGAATAATGCAACAATTTATAGTACCCTACAGTCTGGAGGAGAACGCTGTTGTAGAAAGGAAAAAAAGAACATTGGTGAAGTGTGAACGGAGTATGATTGAAGCTAAGAACCTATCAGATTCTTATTAATTATTTCCTTGTATGTTGATGATTAAATTATTACAGGAAATTCAGCTAAACTAATTAATGGAATTAAGCCTCGTGAGGTATTAAAATTATAAAATACCCACGTGTGAATGCATAAGTTTGAAAACTTTCTCGTTCCAAATATTTAAAGAAATCATATTGTTTGCTTTACTTTTTTTAGCTACATGAGTGTGTTTTTGAAAGGTTCCTTATTATATAAAAAAGAATCAAAGATTTTGTTTAAATAAGGGTTTTTCAAAATTCTATTTTAGTTTGGTTAAGAGCCTTAAAGGAGGTTTATAAAAGGCTTTTTTTTTGTTTTTTGAAAAACGTTTATAAAAATAAAAATGAGGGTTTATAAATTTCTCTAGCAAAAGAGGATTTTATTATTTGAAGAGAATATACTTTTTAAAGGAGTTTTTTTAAGATGGCCACATCTAGTTTCCAGCCGTTGTTTACATTGTTTACAAGGAAGTATTATGATGTGTGGACCATTAATATGGAGACCACATTAAATTCTCATGATGTTTGGGACTATGTCATGAATGGATTTCCAAAACCTAAGAATGAAGTAGAAGAACAATCCCTTATTAATGTAGAGAGGGAACAAAGGAAGAAAGACAAAAATAAGAATGCGCAAGCATTACAGATTATCTAGCAAGGAGGGGACCAAGAGGTGTTCCAGAAAATTATGATCATGTCTTCAACAAAGACAACATGGGAGACTTTGGTGACAAGCTATAAAGGTATGGCCAAAGTCAATATAGTTAAGTTGTAAAATGGTAGAAGAGATTTTGAAAGTTTATAGATGAAGGAAACAAAGGACATTAATTCATTCATGAATAGAGTCTTGCTTGTCATAAATCAGTTAAGAATTTATGGTGATGATATAAAAGATAAAAAGGTGGTTGAGAAGGTCCTCATATCTTTGTCTACCAAATTTGATATTGTAGTTGTAGCCATAGAAGAAGCCAATGATTTGGAAATGATAACAGTTGATGGGATCACTTCTATCCCATGAGGCAAGTGTTTCCTCCTCCCACATCTACCCAAGTAATCGGCCAACCTAGGTAAACATGTGACGACAAGTTACTATGATACGATTTGACTCCCTATTTGTTAGTTAAGGAAGTGGAATCAATAGAATCACACCATACAGGCCTTCCACATCAGCAACAGTACTCCCAAGAGCCATCCCAACCTTTTAGGTAACCAACTCCTAAGACCAATTGAAGTTTTAAACCATTAAAACCATGGATTCTCCCTTGATATTGACAAGAATGCATCGAAGTGGCTCCAGACGTTCCCACAACATGGGTATGCATGTGTCTACATAAGTTTTTTCCTAGTGTTGCTCCTGCATCTCTGGGATTTGAGCCACTTTTTCATGCCCATAACCTAGGTCACTACCTAGAACGAAATGACACGTGCAGAACTGAAAGATAACAACAAAAAAATGATACAAATGAAACTACTTGGACAAGGACTTCACTATACCCCTACTAGCCATGACACACATTTCATCAAACACATCAAAAATATTAAATGTATAGGTTTAAACAACATATTTGAGCATGGGGGTCTCATACTTATCTAAGAATCACTAAGTAGCATTGACGCCTCAACACATTAGCTCCCATTTCATCTATTAAGTCGTAGATACATTTCTCATTCATTTATAACTAAAAGTATGATGAGATCCATACATAGTCAATGTCATAATACATGTTCATAGACAACATAATAACAAGAAAAATACGAAGGAAACAATAAACATAGAATCCACATATAAATCAAGATAATACTCATGAATTAGCAATAAGAAATAAGCTCATATTAATGATGTAAAGGCCAACCAGGTTTGGGACTTCCATGAACAACCTGACCGTAGACATGACTGAGCCAAATATCTCTTTAGCTAGCCACTCTCGTACCATATTCCAAGCATGAATTTGGGATCTCATAAAACACATCAATCCAACAATCTTGAGCTTCTAGAGGCCAAACCACCTCAACCCATCAAACAATGGTTCCACCTCGCAGTCCGGCATCACAGAAAGATCACTAAATTTGTTTCTACCTGAGCCTTCTAGGGATCTAGAGCATTTGTTCCCACCAAGCCTCCAGGACTAGTAAATCAACCCACCATGTGCTCTAGAGCATTTTCAAACCAAGGCTTCATGGCTAGTAACTCAAACCAAGTTGTTACAAGGCTCTAGAGTGTTTGTCCAACCAAGGCTCCTGGAACTAGTAACTTAACCCAAGCTAAAGGAAACATCAAAACCAACCAAAAAAGAAATGAAATAAACCCACAACACCATGGATATCCATGAAATGGAAAGGCTTTTCAATTCCACTGTCAATCCAAGCAATCATCCATGCCAATGACAAATCATGACCAATAAACCACATGCATATGCCATGCGTGCCAAAACTAGTGAGGAAAACATACATGTAACTCAATACCTACAAGAAAAACCCATTGTAGCTATTGGTCCCAATGTCCTCTTGGGTTTTCCCGCTCTTCCTTTCCCTTCTCGTTCCAAAGCTCCAAGTATTCAACATTCCTCCAAGAGTTCTCTAAGAAAGCTCTAGGCATCCAAGAGTATGAGAGAGAGAGAGAGAATACAGAGAGACCTCCAAAATTGAACTAAAAAAAGTCTATAAACTGATCCCCAAAAGCGCTTTTATTAATTACCCTCTATTTTCTTCATTTTCATTATTTTCCTTCATTTCCCTCCTCACATGCAACCTATGGCCTTTCACCTCTATTTTATCCTAATTTCCATTATTTTCATAAATAAATGTGCCAAAATGCGATTTTTATTTTCCAAAGCCTTTTCTATTGCCCTTTTCAATTCCCTTAGCCATTAATGAATCAATAGTGATCCCCATCACTATGCATTTTCCCAACGTTAATCTTGGAATAAGTGTCCCATCAACCATGGATATTATTTTTCCTATATTAACTTTTATTACATGGAATTTTCACTGGGGATACTATTGAAGCCTCCCCCTTGGGGGAACACCATCCTCTGCGTTGAACAACTCCTACAACCAACAGGGTTTCTGTAAGAAACACATACTTCCCATGGATCTTTATAACTTAGCTCGTAGCAGTATTTACAATGATCATCCCGCTAAGAAGAAGACCAACATGAAAACATAACAAGTATAACATGATAATTACATGACACCCATACCACTTATTGGAGCTTAATAACATAGCTCATTATGGTATTTACATCCATATTCATATGTACATATACCAAACATCATGAAAACATGTACAAAAAACATAGATCAAAGACATATACCAGAACATCCGCTCAGTTAGCGAAGAAGAAAGGATGCATAACCTGCATTTGATCAACTGTCTCCCATGTAGCTTCATTGGTCACAGAGTGCTTCCATTATTGTTTAACTTTCTCGATTGCTCAGTTCCAGAGCATGAACATCTTTCTCTGCAAAGTACACCGTAGTTCTAGCTCGAACTCCCCTTCTAGATCCACTTGTAATACAAACCAGGAAATCACATGATAAGCATATTTAGCATACGTCTTAAGCTATGACACATGGAAAACATCATGGAATTTCACTATTGGAGGCAGTGCAAGTCGATAGGCTACTGACCCAATCCTCTCAATAATCTTGAGAGGTCCATAAAACCAGTGTTCCAGCTTGGGACATCATACAATCGGCAAGGAGCTATTCTTTGTTTTGATGTGCAACTACGCCTATTCTCCAACCCAGAACTCCCTGAAAGACCTATTCCAATATGCATATATCCTCTGGCTATCATGTTCTTCTTTCAAATTCTTCTTGATTACTTGTATTTTCCACTGGATGTCTACCAACATGTTTGGTCCAATCAACACCCTTTTAATTGGATCACTCAATGTGATGGGAGTATTGAAACTTTGCACATACAATGACTCAAATGGACTCATCCTTAGTGGCTCACGATACTCATTGTTATAAGAGAAATCTACTAGTGGAAGGTACTCTTCCCACTTCCACTACTGATGTATCACATACATCCTCACCATGTCCTCTTATATCCTGTTGACCCTCTTTGTCTGTCCATCTGCCTATGCATGATAAGTTTTACTGAAGGAAAACTTTGTGCCCAAATATGAAAATAGCTCCTTCCAAAACTTGGAAGTTAACTTGACATTCTTGTTTGACACAATATTCTTCGAAACTCCATGCAATTTGACCATGTCCTTGATAAAGACATGTGCTACATCACTCACTAAGAATGTAGACTTCACTGGAATGAAGTGCAATACCTTAGTCAACCTATCCACCACTACCATGATGGAATCATGTTTTCTCACTATCCTTGACAAAACTGCAATAAAGTCCATGGAAATGACCTCCCATTTCCACTATGGAATCGGAATAAGATGTAGCAGTCCACTTGGATGCTTACACTATGCTTTCACCTAATGACAATCCAAGTACCTAGCCACAAACTATGTTATGTCTCTCTTCAAATTTGGCTAATAATAGAATTTCTTCACTGTTGTCAGTGTCTTCTGATAACTTGCGTGACCTGAATATGGTTTCACATGAAACTTCCTTAAGATCATCTTCTTGAGCTCACTGTTATCTGACACATATATCCTGTCCCTAAATCTCATGAATCCATTTTCCGTGAGACAATAGTCCACATATTGTGCCCCTGTATTTGTACCTGTACTTATACCACTACTTGTAACTATAACTGTACCAATACCAGTACCTGTAACTATACTTGTACAACTACCTATACTTTGTTACAACCTATGCATAATCTCCATATACCCGACATCCTGCTGACCTACTTACTGAGCTTAGCGTATAACTGATGTTCTCTCAACAATATCAACACTACTGCTAAATACTCGGCCTGGTCTTCCTCATTTTTTGAATATATAAATATATCATCAATGAACACAATAAAAAACGTGTCCAAATACATACACAACACACTATTCGTCAAGAACATAAAGGTAGATGGAGCATTAATTAAACCAAATGGAACTACAACAAACTCATAATGGCCATATCTGGTCTGGAAATATTTCTTGTAGATGCCCTCTTCTTTAATTTGTACCTAATGATATCTAAATCTTAGATCAACCTTCGAGAAAATTTCTCCTCCGTTCAACTATTCAAATAATTCATCAATCCTCAGTAACAGATACATTTTCTTGATGGTCACTTTCAACTGCCCGTAATCAATGCACAACCTAAGAGTACCATCGTTCCTTTTGACAAGTAGTATCAGTGCACTCCATGGTGATACACTTTGACTAATGTACCCCTTTTCAAGAATTTTCTTAAACTATAGCTTCAACTCTACCAAATAAAGTTTACCAACCCTATAAGCTTCGTTTAATGTCGGAGCTACCCCTAACACCAATTAAATAGAGAAGTCTACTCCTGAGTGCAATGGAAACTCTGAATTGTTTGTAGGAAATACATCCTGAAACTGTTGTAGAACAAGGTACCTTATGAAAACATCTTCATCCTCAACTTCCTTACCTTTGTCACTAGAAATGTGCATTGAAAATAACACACACCATTTCCTGCATCTATGCTTTGCCTACATAACTGTCACCATTCTAACTGATGTTGCTTTCTCCTTACCTCACAAATCTCTTTGTTCTTCATTATCACCCAAGCACCCAATGGCTTTTTCGTAAAAATCCACCTTGGTTCTATGAAGGTACAAAAATTCCATGTCCAACAACATATTGTATGATCCCAACAGTAATAAATTCAAATGTGTTGAGGCAGGCATACCATTCAAATCAAATGTATAAGCTCTTACCCAATGATGAACTCACTTCTTTATACCTGTAGCCAACTGCACTAATCAATACTCTGCATGCACTTCTTTATTAAAACCACAATTATCCACTAGGTAAGGATTAACATAATTGGAACTATATCCAAGGTCAATAAAAATATAAATAACTTGATCACAAAGCTTACCATCCATATCAGTGATAGATGCCCGATGGTCTGCCTATCTATTATCTAGCACTACATAAATCCTAGGAATATTTTGCATAACATCTCTCACTGTCTATGCCTCTTGAGCACTATAGATCTACAGTCTACCACCTTGATAATGTGGAAAATATCTCCTATGATACTCTGCTCCACAAGTCCAGCAGTGCATGGGCTCCTTATTCTTCTCCTCAGATTGAAGTCTCTATCCTTTGTCAAATGCATTGAACTTCTTAGACGGTGCTGCATTCTCTTTATTACCTATATCTCGAGGTATTTATTGTTTCTTGTGCCATTTCCTTGCATTACCTTTCTAGTCTGGCTTAGTCTCAGATCTGTGCTTTGATTGCTCATAGAAGTACATTAAGTTTTATATGGCCTCCTCCATTGATCTAGGCTCATCAAACTCAATCATGTCTTTTAATGAAATCAGTAATCCACTAGTGAATCTATGAATCTTGGCATTATCCTCCTTGAGGCATGGAAAATACCTTAGTAGATCTAAGAACCCGTGAGTGTACTCCTCATCTGTCATTGATCCCATCTCTGGCTCATAAAATTATTTTTCCTTGTCATCAAAGTATCTCTCTGGAAGGTGCTTCTTCTTGAATAGTCTCTCAGATTCATTCCAAGTTAATTCCTTCTCATGAATACCTCTGACATTCTTCACATCTTCCCACAAAATACCTTCTTTACCTTTGAGACTGATTTTAACTATTTTGGCTTTCATTTTCTTTGAGTAATCATTCGACGTGAAGAAATTCCTCATACCAAGCAACCATGCCTTTCCATCCTGTGATTTGTTCATCCATCCATCAGATGTAGGTGGATTATCTTTATTAAACGCATCCAAAAAATATCCCTATAACTCCTCCTACAAGGATGATAATGATGTCGATGATCATGTCTGTCATAACCAAAACTAGAATAGTACCTGTGTCTATGACATTCCCTATCCAAAGTATCCAACAATATGCCATCTCTGACCGTGTCATCTCTATCTGACCTGTGCTCACCATGAGATCTGTTGCCATATACCCCATTGGTTCTGTCCTCTTACTCATGTATGATCTGAAGTGGTCCATGTCATTGTAATTATGACATATTCTTACGTATCATTGCATTTACCTCTTCTTGTTTCTCCTGTGCCTGAATGATTTTGTCATTATCTTCCTTACAACTCCTTATTTATTCCTTTAAGCTTCTTATTGTGTCTGCCAAATCAGATGAATACCCATAAACACGTTGCTCATATGATCCATAGGAAGAGTCTTGGGAACAATAGTCTACCATCTTGCTAGTCATCTTTGATATTATTCCTACAAGGTATATCATGTCAGCTAAACCAAATCACAATAAACCAATGTACCTTAGCATAATTTAGGAAGGATACCTCATCTACACGATCAACAAATTAGCATAATACATGTATAACATACTCATGACAACATATAGAGATATAACACATAAGCATATAATCACATAACCATCATTATAGCTATAGTTCAATAACCAATGCATGACCATATCAACTACACATATCATGACCTCATATATGACAATAACCACCACATCACTGTACACTTGACCACATGTGAATACTAACATGCACATACAATGTATAACAAGCCATACACTCATGAAGACACACTCCACAAAAACACCATCAACTTCCCAAGGAGACCTCACTCCAACTATCATACAAATGGAACAAGCACATGGTCTCACAACATAAGAAAAATATATGCAACCAACATGAATGCATGAGCAACACAAAGGCCATCTAGTCTGAGGAGTGAACCATGCTTTGACACCACTTTGTAACACCCTCCTCCCACATCTACCCAATTAACCAACAAACCAGAGCAAACATGTGACGAGAAGGTACTATGATATGATTCGACTCCCTATGTGTGAGTTAAGGAAGTGGAATTGAAGAAACACACCATATGCACCTTCCACATTAGCAACAAAACTCCCAAGAGCCATCCCAACCGCTCAGGTAACCTGCCCCTAAGACTAACTAAAGTTTTAGACCATTAAACCCCCAAACACTCCCTTGATATGGACATGCATGCACCTAGGTGGCTCCAAATGCTCCCACAACATGGGTATGCATACATCTAGGGATTTTTCTGCCAAGTGTTGTGCTTGCGTCTCCAAGATTTCAGCCACTTTTCAGGCCCAGATCCCAGATCAAAGTCTAGAACTAAATTACACTTTAAGACCTAAAATATAACAACTGAACAATGATATAAATGCAATTACTTGAACAAGGAATTGACTTGACCCCTACTAGCCATGAAAAACATTTCGTGAAACATGTCACAAATATGTAATCTACAGGTTTAAACAATATATATCAGCATATGGGTCTCATACTTATCTGAGAATTTCTAAGAAACATTGATTCCTCAACACATTAGATGCAATTTCATCTATTAATCCATAGATACATTGCTATTTCATTTACCAATAGAGACATGATGAGAGCCATACATAGCCACTGTCATAATACATGTTTATAACCAGCATAATAAAAACATAAATACCAAAGAAACAATAGCCACATAATCCACATATAAACCATATAATACTCATGAATTAAAAAAGATAAATAAAGCCATATTTATGATGCAAAGGCCAACTAGGTTCAGGACTTCCACAAACCACCCGATCATAGACATGGCTGAGCCAAATATCTCTTCATCCAGTCACCCTCATGCCATATTCGAAGCATGAATGCGGGATCTCAGAAAACACATCAATCAAACCATCCAAGGCTTCCAGAGGAAAAACCACCTCAACCCATCAAACAATGATTCCATGTCATGGTAAGACATCATAAAACCATCACCAGATTGATCTCGACCAAAGCCTTCCACAACTCCAGAGAATTTGTTCCAACCGAGGCTCTAGGTCTAGTAAGTCAACCCACAACTCATACAAGGCTCTAGAGTGTTTGTCCAACCAAGGCTCCAAGACTAGTATCTCAACCCACCAAGGGTGTTATTGGGAAAACTAATGTCCATTCAGAGCTGCTAGTCCCACTAAGACGGGTAGCTATCTTAGAAACAAACAAACTAAAGTTACTTGTGTTTTCCTTTATGAGAGATGGATGAGAGAGAAGGAGAGAGTACCAACCTCATTTTTTCACTTGGCTCCTTGCTTGTTTCCTCCCTCCTTTGACAGAGCTTCTCCACTCCTTCCTTACTTGTCCCACTTCAAAGAACACTTCTAGAGTCAAAGCAACATGATACCATCAAAGCATAGAGATATATAACCATAAACAATATAGGATCGATGTATATTAACCATACAAATGCATATATCAATACAAGATTCAGAGATATACAAGAATAGGGAGGAAAATTAAAATAGTTTTATTGATAGAAGTAGTAGAAGAGAGGATTACAACCCATTGGTTTGACCCAGCACCATCCTCCCATCATGAAAACCCTCTTCACCTCATGAAAAGCTTAGATCACCCAACAATGCAATGTTGCACAAAGAAACCAATAGCACTTCCTTACAAAATACAAAATTCCATCCTCTGGATCTCTAGGATGAGGGATCCATATATAGATATTTGCAGGTGGGTGAGTCAGCTTTTGTGATTTTTATTAGTGTCATTTCTCTGATAGTTCTTGGTTCCACTTGGAGATTTCATTATCTCTTACTCATCCCTAGGCGAATTCAGAGAAGTAAGTGTCAAATGGGTAGTTTCTAGAAGATTCTCTAGGTTTCCACCTAGCCAACTGCCTCTGCCATTTCTTTGCTCTCTCTCATCGCACCCTACAGAAGGGCTTTTCAGTATGCATCACACTTTTTGCATGTGGTAGCTGAGATGCATCACACCCTTAGCACTAAGCAGTCTGTATGGTCTAGTTTTGACCAGTTCTGAGTAGATTTTTAGGGAGAACTTTTGAGAGATGATGTAATCAACTGAACTTGTTCCTTTAGGGTATGAAACAACACTTTTAGGGGCTTAGAATCCCTTGGTTTATCGACATATGAGATTGGGGTTGCAGTGCCCAAATATATCTATAATAGTTGCGCCCTAAAGCATGAGGCTGTAAATCTTCCAATGTCGGGTGAAATGCTCTATCATGAGGATCCGAGGTTTTTCAAACTGGAAGGTGACCTGTAATAAGATACAATACAATAAATTATCTTCATAATATTTTCATGATCTAGTTGAGGTACGCATTCCCATGCTCATATTTATATATTCATTTTCATGTACACATGATAGACAACCATCTATGTGACAGACTGATGATTCTGGTAGAGCCATCATCCATTGGCTTGGATGATTATTTGTGCAGTTACGACGTACATTTGATGTCTTTATTTTCTTGCATATATCATAGCCCGGATGGATGAAACTAGATCCGGGGTCTTGAAACTCATTCAATCTTCGCTGGAAGTACAATTCGATCCATGTGAAAAGATGTTCTAATGTCAAACATGGAAAGACATCGATTGATTACCATCCAATGATGTAAGTTGTTAACAGGCATGAGAGGAGTCACCATTATTGATGATGACCCTGAAGGTACTGTAGTACAATTCACATGGTGCGAATACATGAGTTGATGTTGAAAACCACACAAAATCTTCCGATTGAAGGACATTTATGTAAACATGTCACCGAAAGTGAGAAACTTTCCATTGAGACATGCAAGCTTCAAAGTACTAAAAGGGTTGTTCCTGAGTCGACTTCTTATATAATGAGTTGATGTCGACAAGAAGTGATCGGTCATAGGAGGGCCTTAATGATTCCCACATCTACAACATGACACGGAGCAAATGATTTTGTGGAGGTGAAAACGATCTCATGATACAATGTTCAGGGTGGCGGTCATGAAAGAATGAAGCGTGAAGGTATTACATCGGATGAGATGTTAGTTTGGTTGGTGAATTCTCTGAATGACTTCTCTTGAACATATCGGAGACACTAAAATGGATTAGTAGCATTAACCCCAAAATGGATGGTACAGAGGACAAATGGTGATATTAACGGTGAACGGAATAACCCAACCCAACTCAATCATGGTGATGGAGTGAAAGTGTCATGTTCAAGAGCGACCTGCTACCAATAAAGTTTCTTCAGGTTTTCTTCCCAATTTTTCCCCAATCCTTACTAACTAGTACCTCTTTATTTTTGTCAAGCTTGAGGAGGATAACATATGCTTGTTCTATAATCTGCCCTTCGGGCAAACCTATTGCTATGTTTTAGCGAGCCTAGTGACAGTGAAACTCGCTCTTGTCTGCATGGACAATTCTGTCCCTATTGTTTTCATGATTTTAATGACCAAGACAACTAGATCTTTTTTAGTTTTAGAGACTCTAAAAAGAGACAGAAAGGAAATTCCAGTATTCCTTTTTCGTAGTATAATCCCTTAAGTCTAAAAAGGTATCAAATAATACAAAAGGGATGACTTTTTGATAGTTTTAACGAGCTGAGAAAGACAAGTGCTCGATATCTTTTTGTAATGATCCCTCACGTCCAAAAAGATTAAAATCTAGAGGAGGGATGGCACTTCCAATCACTTTAACGAGCTGGAGAGGCCATTTTCTCGACAGTGTTTTCATATTTTATGAGTCAGATGAAAAGAGCTTAAAGGAGACTCCTTTTTTGAAGAACGAGTGATGTTCTCGGATAGCAGTTGGTTCCAGGTAAGGTTTGGAACTTTTCAATCATGGCAGTGTAAAGAAGATGGCTAATGGAATCACTCATCGCAGCTATTCCTAAAAAGGGGTAAACAATTGAACGGAGGTGTATGATCGGCTAAAAAAGAGTGGAGGTGATGGTAAGAACACAACCAATGTTCAAAAGCTGATAATTATGTGATCGCAATGGTTGTTTACCGAAGGTGGGTTCATTTTTAATGAGATTAAACTCTCGTGGAACATATGCTCATTGCTAGGTTTATTTTTTAACGAGCTTGAACTTCGCGTAAAACTTCTCATGCCAGTCGTATAATAAGGATGTCTCATCAGTAAGTTCATTTTTTAGGGAGCTTGCCCCATACGCAACTTTGCTCCAGAGCCTTTCGTTATGCAAGCTAGGAATGACCAACCTACGAATCTAATGGTTTAAGAGCCTACAAACTAAGAAAAAAAATGGTCGCTTTTCACTTGCATGAAAAAAGCTTTATAGTAGAGTTTCTAGGTCACCATATGGAAGTCCTTGCATTCACAATATTGCTCCATCCGCATTTGCAGACAAAACAATTCTTTGGCTCTGTCCATCGAAATAGACAAAGGTGAATGGTGTCTCACATCCACTCACATAACCTTGATGAGGGAATATTATTCCAGTCTAATTGCATTTTCCTAAATGGATGGGTGTGTCAAACTAGTCATATATCCTTCGTGAAAACCTACCTTATACTTAATGTTTTCCTACCGAAGCATACTAGTGTTCATGCCCCCTGGGTTTCAGTCACAATCACCGAATCACTCACGCTCATTAGGTGGACAAACTGGAGATTGATAAGACATTCCTTGCATAAAAAGACCAGTTAGGGATGGCATTTGACTAATAGCTGTGTTTGAACTAGGAAATGAAAGCCGGTCAACTAGGTGGACCACTTTCCCTTCATGCGGAAAACACATCACTCAAAAGAGCAAGGAACAATAGCTCCCATGCTATAAATGTAGTCATGCCCAAGGAGTAGATTGTAATCTAAAGTTCCTTGCACTACCATCACATTTAGATGAACAGTTTTCCTTCTCAAAGTTATAGGAAAATTTGGAAGGATCCTTAACAATCAACTGGTTCCTTTGTTGAAGCCTGTCAGATTTCGAATCTCAGGTAGAAGCAATGGCGAACCAAGCGCTTTCCAAGTAGTTGATGAAAGGATACTCACAGAAGACCCTTTCTCTATGATAGTACCAACCATGATCATTCTGTAAGCTTGTATTATGATTCGAAATGGTACATTGGATGGTAGGCGGGGTCTGCCTAGTAGATTACAATCAAAGGAAATGACTAGATTGCTTGGAGGAGGGACCAAATAAATGGCCAGATAAATATTGACGAACTTCCTTCCTGCAATAAAGGAATGGGTAGATTGCCCTAGTGTTTTTCAGATTCTGTGTTAACAAAAAGAATTTGAACAGTGTCATCCTCATTCTCTTGGGTGACTGTATCATCTGAAGGTGGACCTTTTGAAGCCAA
>APFE030339183.1:0-21757 GCA_000404065.3 Pinus taeda
TGATGGCGGGAGAAAGAGAGGGAGGAAGAGGATGGGAAGAGAAATTTCTGAAGATTGGGGGTAGAGGGAGAACGATAGGGAAATGAGGAGATAGACATAGTGAGAGGCAGGATAGAGAAAGACGGTGGGTTAGAGAAAGAGAGGTAGAGAACGAAAGACAGAGAGAGAAATATGGGAAGAGAGACATAGATGGAAGGACATAGATAAAGTGTGGAAGGGAAGGAGAGTTGGGGGATTGATTGTGAGAGAGCGAGAGGGTGTGAGAGTCTGGTTTCAATCTCTTAATTAAAAATGGCTCTTCCTGAAATCATACTCCTGGGATGTCTTTCTAGAAATTTTGAATGTACATCCCCATGAAAGTTATCCATGACATGTCCAAGTCAATTTTCAGTGGTGGGGGTGAACCATCTTTTCGTGTGCATGTGCGCCAAGTTATAAACTTTTGCCTACTCCACAAGAAAGAGTACAAGAATGTCTAGACTATATTACTCACCCTCACATTCGAAGTTCATGCTCAACGTTGGTGTTATATATTACCCTTTTCCCCTAGTGATTCATTTGGTCATCTTGCGGAAATGATGATTAAAATATTTGATTAGTATAGGCACCGAGATTTCCGTGAAAAAAATGTCATTTAAGTATGGAGCTTGATGAATCAGTTGAGGACTTTGTTGATCACTTCCTTCACCTTTTCCTTGAAATTCTTGAGTGGCTTGTGAGCTTTGACCTCTTCAAAGAAGAGTTTAAATGCTTTGTTCATAGTTCTCAATATGGTGAACCTCCTAGTTTCCCTTCCTCCCCAACTCTTGTGGATCATGAGGCACCTTAGATTATAGAGGAGGATCCCAACACCCCATTTGTTCCTTTCCCTCCTCATTTTCCGGTCCCAAGGTGGGTGCCCCCTTGCGATGGTTGTAAAGTTGAGAATTCTGGGCAGCATGTCCGCAACCCATATTCTCATCTGTCTCTCGCTTCTATGGAGGAAGTTCCAAAATGGATCAGGAAGCCAACAATGAAGAACCACTCCTGCATTTTTCAAGAGGATGTCACCATTCATAACTCATGCCTTGACTCTAATCTTCACCTCTTCCATCCTCCATCACCTACAAGCAATGACTCCTTGTAGCGTTACTCGCATGATCAATCCACTTCACCAGCCAATTTTCGTGTTCTCTTAATTCTCAAGCTATTGGCTCAAATTGTGATCAGGTGCATGGTAGTCACATTACACCATCAGAGGAGTAGAAAGGTGAGGACACTATCAATCTTCCTTCTCTGTTTCAAAAATTTTCACATGAAAATGATGAGCTTCCATCCTTGAACGATTGTCAATCTGCAAATCTCGGTTGAATAGCATGTACAATTATAACTTCAAATCAATCCCTAGTCTTGGGAGTCATCACTCCCATGTTCCCATATGTTGTGACAAATACCCAAACACATCATGTGATCATTCGTTTTCTCATGAAGACTCTAACTCAGTTCTAGAATGTGCTCCACTCAAAGAAGATATTGATGTCGAAACTTCCCCTTCACCTCACTTGCCCGTGTTTCCTACCATCCACGAGGCATCCACATGTGTCAAAGATAATCCATGGTCTCTTTTTTCTTCATCTGATGAGTTATCTCCTCAATTCACACAAGGTAGTGACGTGATCCATGATGAAATTGAAAACACTCTAATCACATAGCATACTTCCCATTCCCCATCACTTATTCTCTTGCATGAAGATAACTCTTCAAGTTAGCTTGCTAAAGATGAAAAATCTAGTGCAACTTGTGATAGAGATGGCTACCATCCTTAGAGAAGTTTTGAAATCAGCAACAATAACCATCCTCAAGCCATGCATGATCTTGTTCAAGCTTCAAAACATGATTATGCAATTATGGAAAGTTCCGAGATGTACCAAGGAGTGAAGCTACTTCAAGGTCCATTGTTGGTTATGTTAGGACCTCGCGACTCTGGTAAGCCCCCCAAATTAAACCAGATCTGGTTTCTCATGCGCGATCCATCTATCTGCATTTTTTCATTTAGTGTTGATCCCCGTGTAAAAAAATGTTTGGTATTCCATGTGTGATCTTTCAAACTTTTAAAATTTTATGACCAAATCCATGGATATGTTATAGCACGTCCATCTTCATGCACGTATATTACATGAAACGTGGTTTGGGAATGTTTGTTTCTCATGAAATCATGGGATTGTGAATTTGATCATCTCAAAGACCGTCTTTACCCACAATAATGATTATTGAATTTCCCTCTTCATGATCAGCTCCTCATCCTTCTGATGAACCATGCAATACAAATATGTCTACCTTATCTAGCTCACAGGGAACTTTCTTCCATTATTCAAAGCATTAACAAGATTTCTCAAATGAATTTTCTTTGTTCATTTCAAATTAGGAAACTGATCTTTCAACCAGCTCATTTGATCATTCTTATATCTTCGGTGACTTTCACTCAACTTATCATTTTTCCAACAACACATTCGATGGTAGTTGCTTCGTGCTCTCTAATCTTCATTGTTTAGCATATTTCTCGTCACGCTTTTGTCAAGCAGGTGAGGCACTTCAACTTGCGCTGATGGTTATGGTAGGACCTCATTGTCTTAGCATGCCTATTGAGAATGGTCATATTTGTTTTTCCTAATGAGATTCCAATCTTGATCCTATTTGTCAAATTGAAAATCCATCATTTCAAATATCGTGAGGCTTTCCAAACAACCATCATGAATTTTATGATCCAATTGCTGAATTGTTGGAACAATCTTACTTGGAAATCAATGTTGCAAGCAACAAGTTTCAATCCTTCCTCACGCTTGATGGGAAGCTCGGTGCAGATGAGGTTGTATCCATAAGAAGCTTCTGAGGTTTGATTAGAAAGGGAATCCATAAAACCTTCTCTCTCCATCTCCACCCGTCTCTCCCCTGTTATCCCCCACATCATCCGTCCCTCCATATACCCCCCTATCCACCTCCCTCTCCCCCCCTCTTCCTCTCTTCCTCTTTGTGCCTCCTCCTTCCCCACCTCCCCACCCTTCTCTCTCTGTCCCACAACCTACCCCCCACTCTCTAGCCTCCCTCTTCTCTCCCTTTCCCTTCCTCCCTCAATATCCCCCTCTCTTCCCCTCCCTTCCTCCCTCCTTCCATCTCACCCATCAATCACTCGCTCCCTTCCCACCACTCACTCAGTCTCTTCCTCTCGCTCCCTCCTCCTCCCCCACCTCACCCCCTCTCTCTCCCTCTCTCCCTCTCTCTTTTCCTCTCTCTCTCCCTGCTCACTCCCTTCCTGTCCCAATCCCTCCACCTCCATCAGTACTCACTCCCTCTCTTCCTTTCTCCCCCTCCTCCTCTAACCCTCCCTCTATATTTCTCTCCCTCTCCTATCTTTCCCTTACCTCCCTCCCACTGACCTCTCCTCTCTCTCCCTTCCTCCCCTCTCTCTCATCCCCCATGTACCTCCCACCATCCCACCCTCCCTCCATATCCCCCTCTCTTCCCATCCCTTCCTCCCTCCTTCCCTCTACTCCTACCCCCCCACCTCACCCGCCTCCCCCGCTCATCACTACCTCTCTTCCTATCCCTCCCTCTTCCTCCCCCAACCTCTCTCTCTCTCTCTATCCTTATCTCCCTCTCCATCTCTCCCACATCCTCTCTACCTCCATCTACCCTCTTCTCCACCACTCACTCACTCGCTCCCTCCCTTCCCACCACTCACTCACTCGCTCCCTCCCTTCCCACCACTCACTCACTCGCTCCCTCCCTTCCCATCACTCAATCACTCCCTGCCTTCCCACCACTCACTCACTCTCTTCCTCTCCCTCCCTCCTCCACCCCCACCTCACCCCCTCTCTCTATCCCTCTCTCCCTCTTCTTCTCCCTCTCCCTCTACCCTTCATCTTTCTATCCCTCTCTCTCTATCAATTTCCCCCCACCACTCACTCCCTCCCTTCCACTTTGTCCCTCCTCCTTCCCCACCTTCTACCACTTCTCTCTCCCTTTGTCCCCCTCTCTATATTCTTATCTCCCTCTCCATCTCCCTCACATCCTCCCTCCCTCCATCTACCCCGCTATACTCCTCCCTCCCTCTCTCCATCCCCCCAACACTCGTTATGTCCCTTCCCACCACTCATTCACTCTCTTCCTCTCCCTCCCTCCTCCCTACCCACCTCACACCCTCTCCCTCTCTCCCTATCTCTTCCTCTCCCTCTCGCTCTTCCCTCCCTCTTTCTATCCCTCTCTCTCTACGTTCATCTCCCCATACCTGTCTCCATCCCCCCCACCACTCGCTTCCTCTCTGTCCCTCTTCCTTCCCTACCTCTCCCCCCTCTCTCTCCTTCTCTCCCCACCTACCCACCACCATCAGCCTCCTTCCTCCCTTCATCTCCCCCTCTGTTGCCCTCCATTCCTCCCTCCCTTTGCCTCCCTTCCTCCCTCCATCTCCCCCTTTATCCCACTCCCTTCATCCCTTCCCCCATCTCTCTCCTCTCTCTCTCGACATCCCTCCCTCTATCTCTATCCTCTTTATCCGTCCCTCCATCCATCTCCCTCACTCGCCCCCTTTCTATCCCAGCCCCTCTGCCTCCACCACCACTCGATCCCTCTCTTCCCCTCTCTCCCTCCTTCTCTCCCCCTTTCTCTATCCTTCTCTCCCTCTCTTATATTTCCCTGCCTCCCTCACTCAGACCTCTCCTCTCTCCCCTTTCCCCCCTCTATCTCGTTCCCAAACTTACCTCCCACCATCCTTCCCTCCTCTCTCTTTCTCTCTCCCTCCCTCTATCTACGCCTCTCATTTCCTCCCTCCCTTCCTATACCACTAGGTTCGCTTGTCTCCCCCACCACTCACTCCCTCTCATCCCCTCTCCCTCCCTCTCTCTCCCTCCCCCATCCTCTCCCCCTCTCTCTATCCTTTATCCCTCTCCTCTCTCTCACGACCTCCTTTGGCCTGTCTCTCTCCTCTCTCCCCCTGCCACCCTCCTACCATCTGTCTCCTCCTCCATCTCTCCATCCCCGCCCCTGGCCCACCACTCACTCCCTCTCTTCCTCTCTGTCCCTCCTCCTTCCCCGCCTTCCTCCCCCCTCTCTCTCACTGTCCCTTCAACCCCACAGCCCCCCTCCTCTCCCCCTCTCTCTATCCTTCTCTCCCTCTCCTCTCCCCCCTTAACTCCCTCCCAATGTGTCTATGCTCCCTCTCCCTGCCTCTATCCCTCTATCTCTCTCCACGTCTCTCCCTCCCTCCATCTCCCGCACTCGCTCCCTTCCTGTCCCTTCCCATCTCCCCCACTACTTGCTCCCTTACTGTCCCTTCCCACCTCCCCCACTGCTCATTCCCTCTCTTCCTCTCCCTCCATGCTCCTCCCTCCTATCCCACTGTCTCTATCATTCTATCCCTTTCTCTCTAGATTTTCCTAGTCACACACTCTATCATTCTCTCCCTT
The DNA here is from genome assembly GCA_000404065.3 of Pinus taeda. NCBI lineage: Eukaryota > Viridiplantae > Streptophyta > Pinopsida > Pinales > Pinaceae > Pinus > Pinus taeda. Next base: position 5,439 of record APFE030339183.1, read on the forward strand.
TCTCTCTAGCTTTCCTAGTCAACTATATACTAACCTAGTTTGTTATATCATTTATTAAAACAATAAATGAGAATATAAATAATAAATAATAAATAATGGTTCCAAGAGTAGTGAGATGTTTTATAATTTAAGATAGAGGAAAAGTTATCACAAACAAATAGAGAGAATGTTTACACTAATATTTAAAAAATAAATGATACAATTCAATCCCATCTTAAACAACATAAAATTATATATATATATATATATAATGTGTGTGTGTGTGTGTGTGTGTGTGTGTGTGTGTGTGTAGATATAATTTATTATGCATAATTTTTTTAATATAAAAAAATCAATCCATATTAACATGAAATTAAATTATTAAAAAAATTATAAATTAAAAAACAAAATATTTTAGAATGATAAATATATATTCACAAAAACATTATTTTTATAAATTATTGAAAATAATGCCATAAAAATAATAATTATGCACATGTTTTTAATAGAACAATGAAAAATTATATGAAAAAATTGTTATAACACGACCAAAATATAGTAATTTTTTCACATAGCTAAAATAAAACAAAACATGAGATCATATGATCCAGAGTATAATTGGCCTTCGCATACGTTCATCCAATAACTCATAACCGCAACAATGTGAGGATGAAGATATGATAATTTGCACATGCAATCCAACAAGACATAAGCCAGCTAGTTAGCTAAGCTGTCATGGTCAAGTACAACAACAAATCAATTGAATGGTGTGGAGATGGAAATACAAAAGTTGTTGTGTAACATCCAACTGAAAACAATCCAACAACCTAGCTAAGCTGTCATGTTCCTAGCCAATAGAATATTAGCGAACTGTTCTGGTGATTAGATATAAGACTCACTGCATATTGAAACGTGGTTTTTCAAGACGACGGATTAGGGTAACTGCTTAATGAAACAGAGTTTTTCGACAGGACGAATTAGGTTTAGGAAGAAAGAACATAGCCTCACTCTTTCCATTTCTTGTTGCATATAATTTCTAATATTGGATTTTTATATGGTATGGATTCCAATTGAGAGAAGTTAATTGTCAGCCTCTAGATTCCACTAGTCAGTTGTTATTTCTGTCTATGTATCACTTAGTATGTACCAGATTTGTTTTTGCAGAGGTGGGCAGATTTGGACCAAACCATCATGGATTGATTCGCAACATATATTTTTAAGAGCAAGTGTTGGCAGAGATGTGGTGCTCTGTATCTCCATGGCTCTTGAATGTAGTTTGCTTAATATCTCCCCAACTCTTAATAGCTAAGCCCAGCCTCATCCACTTCCATGCTCGATTTGCTAGCGAAGAGGCTGAACCTCAAGATGAATGGGAAAGACTGTGCTGGGGGCTAAGAAAGAGAAACAAAAATTGAAAATGTTTGAAGAGTATGACGACTACCCTGAAATCAAACATCTAAACCAAAAATCGATTCAAACAAAGAGCAACTTGAAATATGAAAATAAAACTCTTGGTTTAAATTATATTTGATCAAAACTATTAAAAGATTTCGGGTTCAGTAATTCATCTTCATTTTCCTGATTTCTAAATCTACTCGAAGGATTGAGCTCGAGAGCGGGAGAAATTATACTTTAAGATGCAAAATCTGTTATGTTCTCAATATATTCTGTGAATCCCAGCTTTGTATTAGGATATACAAAGAGTTCTAAATCTTACAAGTATCTATATTTAAAGCAACAACACCACAATAAACAAGTTATTGTGAAGTAACTGCAACCTGCCATCTAACTACTTTTTCTTCCCTGAGTGCCTATCAGTCTCTTTTCAATTATGACGTAATCCGGAGAGAAATAACACACTGTACTGGGTTTTCATAGCTATTTCTATATTTGCATATCTAGAAATTAGAAAAAGACTTTAACATTTTTTAACCAAAGAGTTGTAAGTTTTGCAAGTAAATCACTATTTAAAGAATGTATTGAGAAGTAATTGCGAGGTACCTTAAAGCTGCTTGCTCTATGTTCGTGTTCACTATGGAGCTTGAAGAGAATGGTAAGATCCCCTTTCTAGATGTCCTGATCAGTAGAAGGGAGGATGGTACTTTGGGACACCAAGTCTATAGGAAGAAAAATCACACTGATAGCTATCTTCATGTTGACTCTTACCATCATCCCTCCCAGAAATCTAGTGTTTTAAACACCCTGGCTGTTAGAGCTTTCAGGATTTCTGACCCGGATCACCTAAAAGATGAGATTGAACACTTAACCTCTGTCTTCAAAAACATTGGATACAAAGAGTGGAGTATCAAAAAAGCTATAAGAAGGGCTCAAGACAGGGCCCTACCGAAACGTATCCCTAAAGACAAGAAAGAAAATCAGGGGAGGGTTTACCTTCCATTCAGCCAAGGGGTTACCAACAAAATTGCAAGAATATTAAAAAAGAAAAACATAGACACTCAATTTACAACATGTGGAACGATAAGGTAGATGATGAGGTCGGTTAAGGATAACATTGATCGTCAACAACTCAAAGGTTTGTACAAGATTGATTGTTCATGTGGTAGGAGTTATATTGGCGAAACAGGTCGATCTCTGAAAACAAGGCTTAAGGAGCATGCGGCTGAGATAAAGAACGAAAGATCTCGTACATCAGCGCTTGCAGAGCACTCATCCAAGACCAAACATCATATGTGTATGGAAGACGCCAAGGTAATTGCAAGAGAGGACAATTATCACAAAAGAAAAATCAGAGAAGCCATTGAAATTATGAAATTTCTGCAGAACCTCAACAGGGACAATGGAAGTGAAATCAGTGGAAACTGGTTTCCCCTGATCAAACAGATAAACCCCTCGAGACCCTTGGAAGCATAAAGAACAAAAAGGACCTTCCATCCAGAAGGTTTGATTAATTAATTAATTAATTAATCAATTCAAATTATTTAATTTAATTTAATTTAATTAATTTATTTTATTTTAATTAATTATATTAATTAGATTAAATTAAATTAATGACTTAATTAAATCAATAAAAAATATAAATTAAACTAATAAAAATAAAATGTGATTAATCATAGAGGTTAGTAAGATAATTAACCTTGATCATAAAAAATAAAATAAAATAAAAAGTAAAATAAATCATTTAGGGTTTTCAATATTAATTTAATTTAATAAATTATTTGAAAAGATAAAAAAGATAAAAATTTGAATTAAATATTAATCAAATAAATTAAAATCAAAATTGAATAAATAAATAAATTTTTAATTAATAAAAAAATAGAATTCAAAAAATGAGAAACTAATTAAGTAATTGATTAATTAATTAATTAATCTATTGTAGTTATTTTATTTCATTTCATTTAATTTAATTTAATTATATTATTTTATAATAAATATTAAAATGAAGTTGTTTTAATCTATAAATATAATAATTACAAACTAATTAATTAATTAATTAATTAATTGGCGAATTAATTAATTGATTTATTAATTAATCTAATGATAATTAAAAATAATAATTTATATGAATATAAGCATAAATAAAAATAAAAAATAATATTTATGATTTTAAATTAAATATAAAAATAATAATATAAATAAATATTTATAAATTAAATTTTCAAATAAAATAATACTAAAATGATAGATTTATTAAGCAATTAATCTATTGATAGCTGATTTAATATTAAAATGAAAGTAGTATTTAATCCATGTTGAACTGGTAAATCCCCTCTACGGACAGAGGCGATCCCACTAGCCCAACACGGGTCTAGCAACAATCACACCACGCTACACGCAGGTTCCTAATTGCATAAATCAGAGATCGATCATGATGATCTACCTGGAATCCAACGCTAGTAGTTGAAGAAGAAATGTCGCTCCCGTCCCTTTGCTTTGGCTGGTCACAATCCTCACGCTCCACGTAAATGGACACCTGCACACGCGAGAAACGATACAAACACAAGCGTAAAATCCAGTATATGCAATTATATATCGGTCAGAAAAGATACAACTCAAATACCATTGAAAGACACATGAGTGGAACCATAATGATAGTCGTTCATTAAACAGTAAAAAACAGAGAAAGATTACAACCAAAGGGTTCTGACGTTGAACCTCCTCTGACTGGGCAAGCAGCTAAATACGCCTTGCAAAGTGACCTCTTCTCTCTCAATATTTTGGCAGCATAACCCCTCTATATTTCTCAATTCTCACTATCACTCCAGCATAATCTCAGCACTCACAATAGCTCTAGCAAAACTCGTTGGTTTAATGCAGGGTGACAGTCATTTATAGATGGAGGAGGAGGGAGTATGCATTGTATCAGGACACCTACTGAAGATTTAGCATTATCCCAGAATAGCCACTGAACTTGGTTGTCATGGATAAAAAGATGACACTCGACCACTTTCATGAGATTTTCCCCCCAGAGAACTGCACGAACAAAGAGGAAAAAACACTTCAGTGCGCGCTGGCTAAAAATCATAAACAAACTTAGGTGGCGCGGGCTTTGCTCTATGACAGAGCGTCCATGGACACACCCTCTTTTGAGGAACTGAGTCATTGGCGCGGGTAAGACACTGTGGACCCACGCTAATGGAAAAAGGGCACTTTTTAGGGCTAATCTGCAAAAGGTGTCTTCAGGGAGTTTGAATTTCATACTCAGGAGAATCCAATGCAAGTTTTTTTAAGTTGTGTCTCTGGTCACAAGTCAATAAATGCGTCCTCCAATGTGCGAAATCAAGGGTAACAGGGACGGTGACCAACGGTGACAAATTACTGTGTAACAGATGCCCCCTAAAGCATGAGCCTTGAGAGAGAGAGAGAGGTGAGGTGCTTTACAAGAACATATATAGCTGCCGCCGAGAATCTGCATTGAGAGATACAGTATGATAGTTCAAATACATGATAAATGTGGCATGGTCGCAGCCATCCATAAAGAGTACATGATGATCAAGATCCGTATTATGGACGCAGCCATCTGGTTAGGATCAATGAATATACTCAGGTATGGTCGCAGCCATCCAGTGAAAGAGTCATGTATCAAAATCACGCCTGGATTACAACAGACACAATCCAGGGTCTTGCGCTCCACCTCGACCCGAACATAAGTACAAGTTCAAGCATGTGAAAATGTGAGTTGAAGTCGAACATGCATGAACATCGTCTGATTACCAGCCAATGATGAAAGTTGTTAACATATACGAGAGGTACCACCAATAATGACAATGGTCCTCAAGGTACTATAGGTACAGTCTACGGCGTGTGAATGAATGAGCCGATGTTGAACACCCGTAAAGTCATCCAATCAGAGGTCAATGATGAAAACCTCGCATCGAACATGAAGAACCTGCCATTGAGGCATGCAGGCTCCAAGGTACCAGAAGGGAGTCTCTAGGTCACTTTCCTGGATAATGAGCTGAAGTCGACAGGAAGTGATCTTCATCGAACGTGGGCCATAATGTTTCCCACATCATCAACATGAGACAGGAAGAGACAATGTTGTGAAGTAAGATTTATGAACTATCAGACAGAGGTGGTTTCTTTCAGAGGTCAACTTCTCTTGAACATATCGGCGGCACGATAGTGGAGTTGGCAGTATTTGACATCAATGGATCAGGGGTCATGATGACGAGGCAATGAGCAGACGAGAGGTCAAATAGGATTACCCAAACCCACAGAGGCAAGTGAAAAAACAAGATGAGATATCCGCACCCTGACACAAAAGCAGAGAAGTGCCATGTTCAAGAGCGACATACTGTCGACACGACGATAATTACGGTTCCAAAATTTTCTTTTTCCCCCGCCATTCCTGGCGAGTACCCCAATTATTTTTAACAGGCTTGATGGGGATAGCATATGCTTGTGGTATAAGTTCTACCTTCAGTCGAATCCAACCTAGTAAAAGTTTAACGAGCCCTAGGAAGGAGAAGCTCGAGTCTCGTCATAATGATGAGTCCAATGTCGTCAGAGTTTAACGAGTCCGACACAGGTAAAACTCGAAGTCTTTTTCATGTTTAGAGAGTTTGAAAAAGACACAGAAAAGAAAACTCCAGAGGTCCTTTTTAAACCAAAATTCAAAATTTTAAACCAAAAGAAAATGAATTATGGGGTTTCAATTTATTCATTTGATGTTAAGTCGAGTATTTTCAAATTTTATTTTTATTGAGAATTACTTCCCATGATTTTATTTTCATATCATGTATGAGTACGATAGGAAATATTTCTATATATTGTTCTGTTGTTCTACATTGTTTAAATAGATCATTAATGATTTTAAATTAGAAATGGGAAAATTAGGGTTTTATTTAATACAGGACCCTTGCCATCGAACTTCCTCATATCCATCTTTGGAACATGGTGGCTCTTCAACCCAACGTTAGATTCTATGAAATCATGATGAACATTTCTTTTGTTCTCATCATGAGTTTCTTTAACTACCCTTTTGCCATTAGTAGGTAATTATTGTAGCAAATTTACCAAAACTATCTTCAAATCTTCCATGTTGCCTTTAATATTTGCTTATATACCATCCATGCCATCCATCTTAGCTTCCATCCCATCCATCTTAGCTTCCATGTCATTGTTCTTGACTTCCATGCCATTCATATTAGCTTCCATGCCTTTATTTAATCCATTCATCTAAGCTTCTGTTACTTTTTGTGAAAGTGAAAATTGTTGAACTTCGTCTCGTAATTTTGATATATCATGTTGCATTTCTTCCTGTTCTTCATGAGTCATGGTAGAGCTTTCGGGTTGCTTACTAGGTGTTTCCATTTTCTTTCTTTGAGGCATCAATTAGTGACAATTATGCCTCAACATGCCCTTTGAATCACTTCAAACTAATTTTTCAAACTAAACTTATGCAAATTAAAAAAAAAACTACACACCTTTTTGCATTGTAGGAGATCGATATTAAATCTATTGTATCTTTGAAATTCTAGATCCTCAAGGTCTTAAATTACAACCTTAGATAGCCCTCTATGTCCTATTTTCAATTCCACCAACCTAATCGAAGGTGGAATTTCCAAGAAAGAGTTATGCCCAATATCCCTAGATGAAATGATTATTTACTTTTTTAATAGAGTGAACTTGTAGGATGTGCCACCTGTCATTTTTTCGACCTCCATATGTGAAATCGATACACATACAAGTATATTTTCTCTTCTTTTTATAACTTCTTATGAAATTTTAATCATATGCTCAAAGAGAAAGCTATGACGGTCACTTGTTTGGGATGTAATTTGGGGAGATTGCAAAAACCCTAACTTCTGTCATGAGAAGAGATCGGAAATTTGAACCTGAGGTTCATTAAGATTTCTTCTCATATGGGTTTTAATTTCAGCTACGAAAATGTCATAGAAAACTATTTATAGCGAAAATTCCATGAAACCATAGAATCCAAAGCTCTGATACCAAATGTTATCCAACCAGCTCATAAAATAGAAGAAAAGATAGATCAACAACTACAAAATCAGCCTCTTCAGGGGGAACTCCTTTGCATTATAGAAATGAAAAATTATTTCATGATACAAATGATAAAACCTCCTTTCTATATATAAGAGTCTAAGGGGTCACAATATAATCAAAGTTGACATAAAAATGATAATATAAGGGCACAACAATTAGAATAGTGTCTTTTTATGGGGCACACTAACAACAATATGGGCACAATAGGGGAACAACAATAATAATAAGAGACACAATGATAATATTAATGTCGGAATCACTAGTATTATGGAGACATAACATAAAACATTTGTAGAATTAATTTTTATTCCTTTATTCAAATGAGTTGTGTATTTTTCTAATAAAATAAAATACATTATAAAATTCAATATCCAAACAATTAAAATTCAAAAAAGGGAAGAAAATCAAATACATTGAACATTTAGATTAGTTTTCCAATTTCATGTTACAGATTGAATTTCTCCAATCTCGTAGGATGGAATGTTGTATTGGCCATAAAATTTTATGAAATACAATGTACAAATAACTATAAATGAAAATATGAAAAAGAAAATCAAATGCATGGAACATTCACATTTGTTTGATGACGTGAATGAAATTTATGGGATGACTCCTCTTTTATCATAACATTAATAGATGGAACATTTGGGGAGTTAATTTTTATACCTCTATTTAAGTGAGTTGTTTCACGTTCCAAGAAAATAAAATAGATTATAAAATTGAATGTCCAACCAACCAAAAAATTTTCAAATTAAAAACGAATCAAGCACATGGAGTCCGTTATTTGACCCCGAGTAGGAACAATTGGGCACTAGTCCACTTTGGATTAGTCTCTCGGAACTTCCCCTGCACTTCTGGTCTGAGGACATTTTTACTTGTATTGGGAATGCATTGGGTACATTCCTTTATTATCATAAATCCTACATTAGCTCTGGAAACAAATCGATGGCGTGCATCTTGGTGCACTTGGACACCACAGAAGGACTAGAGGAGTAGATTACTCTTCAGTGGAAAATATTCACTAGAATCTAGATTCTAGATTATGAAGGGGTGTCATTAAAATGTAGAAGGGCTGACAAGGTAGGTCATCTCTACAAGGAATGCCCTTTGGTCACTGCTACCTCCTGTCCCACCCAAGAATCAGATGGTTCCACCTCTATTGCTTAAGCATCTACATAGGAGAAACCTACTCGTTCCTCTCATTCGAAGCCACCAGATCATTGTTTTGCTCACATGACTACTTTGGCTTCCCCAAGCCTCATTCACCTACTATGACAAGATCATGGGTCGCTACTGCACCCGCTCTCTCTGCCAGTATTTCTCATCCTCATTTCTCTTCAATTTCATTACCTTTATCTACTTCTACACAACAATTTCATGGCACTTGCATCCATTGCAAGCATTTCTTGCATTTCACTCTCATCCCCTCTGAATTCCCCCCCTAAAAAAATCCTATTCCACTGCCTCACCTTCTATACCTCAGTTTTTTATTAATCCTCCTTCTCCTGGTGCATCGGTATCCTCTGGTCATTACCATCCCTACAATCTTCTCTCTCGAAGGAAACACCCTCCTGAGCCTTCTGCAATTGGCCTGATCTCGCCTCCTAAATTCACCAAGCCTAGAACGCGTCGGCACTCCTGTATTTCTAACACCATTAGCCAAGTAGGGGTGGATGTGGCCTAGGGCAAGAAATCTAAACTTGATAAGGTTCTTATATCACTCGACACCCTCCACCTATCTCATCCATGAAGTGGGTCTCTTTTTACTATACATGGTTGGCTAGCCCTGCTAAAAGATTAGCCCTCACAAGACTATTGGATTCTCAAAAGATCAATATTATCTATCTACCAGAAACCCTTGGGTTGGTTGAGTAGGTCATCTCTATTTTAAATTCCCTAAAGTCTGGATGGACCTTCCATGCACTAGATGTCAGTGGACGGTCTGGGGGAATTGCACTTGGCATTAACCCCTGCACGATTAAGCTACATACATCTTTGGGAGGGGTTGGATTTTTGGGTATGGATATATACTCGAAGTTGTATCAAGAATTCATAATCATCAATGTTTCTACACCCTATCATAACAGGGTTGAATTCTGGAATCATTTACTTAACCTATCTCTCACTAACACAGACAACCTCAATCTGGGAGGCGACCTAAATTTTTCAATTGGACACACGAACTCTTGGGGACACAATGCCTAATTGGGCCCCCTCTCAGATATTTGGAACATCTTCTAGAGTAGTACCATCTTGTTGATATCCCTATGAATAAGCTACAACCAGCTTGGCGTAACAAAAGAATAGGAGAAGCATCACTATCCAGAATACTGGATCGCTTCTTAATCAAGGAGAGTTTGGTAAGAGCCTTGAGAAACATTCGTCAATGGGTGGGCTGTGGTGGCATATCTGACCAATCCCCTATATATTTGGATTTGTCAGGTTCCTTTCTAAAACCAAAGGCCCCATTTAAATTCAATTCTATCTAGCTGATGGATTTTAATAACATCAAATTTGTTAATGATTATTGGGATGCACATCCACCTACATAGGGGAGATCCTATATCATAAGTCTTTTATCACAATCTAAATGAACTAATGAGTCTATCTATTCAATGGGCTAAAAGAGAATGAGATCGAGACGATCAAACTCTTAGGTTCATTGAAGACAAGCTAGCAAATCTGTTGGACGAGAATGGGTGGGGTTTCTCCACTACAGAAGCTAAAAATATTCTCATTGACCTGGAAGCTCCATGATCCAAAATTGTCAAAGAACGTGAGGAGACCTAGCACCTCAAGAGTAGAGCTATCTCGTTATAAGATGGGGATGACAACACACAATTATTTCATAATTATGCAAAAGTAAGATGAGAAAGTAATACTATCCAGAAGATGCCTAATGAGGATGGACATCCTACTCATACTTTTCATCAATTGGCTCATATTGGCATCACCTACTTTTGACAGCTATTTAGGGGTCCTCAAGGGGCCACTCTTGCAGAAATTGTTAGATTTTCCATAATTTTCCCTCATTTTGTTGACCGAGATTCGACGATTGATCTCATTAATCTAGCATCAATTGGGGAACTAGAAATCACTCTTAAATGGTTTAAAAAGGATAAAGTCCATGGCCCAAATGGATGGTTCGTTGAAATTTATCTAGATTTTTTTGAAACCATGGGAAAGGACCTACTTAAGGTTGTGGAGGAATGTAGGTTAGTTGGTCATATGCATGAGGTTGTCAACTCTACTTTCATTTCCGTCATCCCCAAAGTGGACTCCCCTCTTCCTTTCAATGATTTCAAGCCTATATCTCTCTGCAACTGCCTCTATAAAATTATTGCGAAAATCATCGCTAATCAATTAAATCCCATCCTATCTTCCCACATCTCATCCAAGTAATTTTTCATTTTTGCATAATAGACAAATACATGAGGCCATTGACATCCCACAGGAGGTCCTCCACTCCATTAAGACAAGGCATTTAAAAGGATCCATCCTCAACATCGATATTTCTAGGCTGTTTGATTAACTCAAATGGTTATACTTAAGAATTCTCCTCACACACTTAGTCCTCCCTCTCTCTTTCATTCAATGGATAATGTGTTTTATCACCATTGTGTCCTTCAAAATTCTCATTAATGGCTTGGCCTCCAATTACTTTCACTTAAAGCAAAGCCTCAGACAAGGATGTCTTCTTTCCCCTCTCGCTTTCCTCCTTGTAATGGAAGGACTAAGTAGGTTAATATTATAGGAAAGATGAGACAGATGACCTTTGGGTATCAAATTACAAACAATTTGCATCATCTCCCACCTACTTTTTATGGACGATGTCTTATCTTTCCCAGTGGGGGAATACAGGACTTCCCTATTTTTTATGATATCATGCGGTTTTTTTCCACTGTAACTGGTATGGAATCCAATCAACTGAAATATACAATCTCTTTCTCATATTTTTCCCAACAACAAATTGAAATCGCTCTTCATAAGTTCCCTTTTCGAAGACTTTTTCTAGAGCATGGACTCAAATATCTTGGTTTCCATATCAATCTACATAGTTACAAAATATCGGATTAGACTTGGCTCATGGCCAAGGTGGAAAAAAGATTTCATAATTGGAATCATAGGTTCGTGTACGGGCGTTTACTCATTAAATCCGTCCTTGAGGCAATTCTGGTTTACTGGATCTCCTTAACATGGTTACCATAAGAATCCTATCCCGATACAAAATATTTGTTGTAGATTCCTATGGAATGGTTACAAGGAGTGGAAGCCATTTCCTTGGGTGGGCTGGAGTCAAATCCCACATCCTAAGAAATGGGGTGGCTATGGTATAAAGGATATTACTTCTTTTGCACATGAACTTGCTGCCAAGATGGGATGGCATGTTCTCATTACCTGGAGCCTTTGGACTTATGTCGTCCATCACAAATACATTTTGCTTTTTCATTATTTCGATTGTATTTGACTCTTGACCTAGCATAGAATAGGTATATCGATGATCTGGTAGGGTGTCATACACACTCTTCCTACTATCAGAAACTATCGTGCATGGCGTATTAAATCTAGGACATCAGTACGCTTAGGCATGTACCTATGGTCAAGATGTTCTAATATGTACAGACTACCCCCAAATCTTATTACCTTTCTAAATGATCGAGGCATAAACTCGATTTCTAATATTGTAGATCTGGAGAATACCACCATTTTTGTAAATGCTTGGAAATCATCTGACTTGGGAATCACTATACAATGGCATCAGAACTGGGTGGGCTATACCTCTGCACTAACTAAATCACATGTACATATGAGGGAGGAAAATGATGAACTCATTTGGGCACCTAAAAAACACGAAAGTTATTCCTCGAAAGATGGATATCCTACCATATATGCTGCTCACGAGCCACTTGTTCTGGCTAAGTGGTGGTGTACTATTTAGAATCTCAAATCTCCCATATGCACTAGGATTTTTTATGTGGAATATCCTTATGAACAAAACTCTTACTGGGGAAAATTTGATGAAAAGGTCATTTGATGGTCCCTCCTAGTGCATCCCCTGTCAAGAGGTCATTGAATCAAATAAAAATCTCTTTCTCACCTACCCTTTCACTATCAATTTATGGAAACAATTTCTCTCCTCTCTGGCTATTAGACAATGATGGCATGGAGATAGCATTCAGACTTATTGGAATCATTAGTGGACTCATACCTCGAACCAGAAATCTCACAATTTCCCCTTACTTATTTATTGCAAAATCTAGTTGAACAGGAATGGCATCATATTTTGAGACAAAGCTACCCATTGGCCTATCTCTATCGCCCATATTATTAACTAATTTCAAGAAATTGTTGATGACAAGCACACTCCTCCTGTCTCACCTATGACACCTGAAGTTATTTACCGAAATCATCATTTGGCATACTTTGATGGATCTGCACAAGAACAAGGATGTGGGCGTGGGTATCTTGCTGATTCTATTTCATAGACATTCTTAAATTATATTTCTTGTCATTACATTTACAGGGAATGCAATCAAATTATAGACCAACTATCCAAAGAGGTTATGGTCTAGCCCAGTGGTTAGTGGCTAATTCAGGAACAATCGGATGCTGAAAAAGACTAGTATTAGCACCAACCATATATAGACCACCTATTTTAGGGGGAAAATAGACCCTAATAAAATCTCATTTTTTCCAAATATTATTAGATCATTATATTATGCTCTATATATCATTGCATATATCTATTTCAAAACAAGTATGGTATACCCAAGGGTTAATTTTGTACAAACATTAGCCTTTGGCATCTACAACATGTAATTTTCTCAAATCATAGAAAATTGTGGGAAAAAAAAGAGTTAGCTGAATATGGAAACAATGACTTCCCCTAGTGTTTTCTATAAAATTTAAATTTTTCTAAGAAAACACGTTGCAAAATGTAACTCACAAAACATAATATGACTAAAGAATGCAGCCATGTTTCATTTTTTTTAAATATTTTTTTTGGTTGAGAATGAAGCCAAATTTGTGACCATTTCACTTGGAAGTTCCAAACCAACACATTTCAAAAAATGTAATGTAAGTCACTACTATATGTTTCAAAAATAATGCAGCCACGTTTGGCACCATTTAAATGGAAAGTGAAATGTTTTATAATGTAAAACAGGGAGCCAACTTTTAATATTTTTTTCAATTTTAAGATTCATTTTTTTGTAATCTTGATACACGTTTTCATTTTTATCTAATTTTTATACATGGCGATAAGTAATAGGCACAATAAATTTTTAATCATCGTTTGCTAAAAAAATATTTTAAACAAGGTTTAAAATCATGATTTAAATATGCAAAATGTTAAAGAGTTATAATTCCATTAGTTGATATAGTGGAAAAGACTAGAATATACTAGCATCTTTCAATTTAAACTATCATATCAAAATAATTAATTAAAAAAATGATTAAATTGTCCAATTAGATGAACATAAAAATTGAAAATGGAAAACTTCAATACAAAAAATTAAAATTGTTAATATAATAATAACATAGATTATATAATAATAATGATTAATATACTAGTTAAGTTGTAGTTTTATGTTAAGTTGTAGTCTTAAAATGATATTCTTATGTTAAGTTGTAATTTTTTATATATATTTGAAACATATTTTACTTATTTTCCTGATATTTGATAAATAGAGACTAAAGTTAATTTATAAAAAATAAAAAGTAAATGAACTAAAAAAAAGTTAAGACAAAATATTGAGATGTCTAATCAATAAAGAAAAATTATATCGATTACATCTACATCAAAAATAATGATTATATATATTATTTATTATATAATTTATTTATTATTTATTTATAATTTAAATTTAAAGAAAAAAAACTAAATAACAAAATAACAAAAAAACAAAAACAAAAACAGTCCAAAAAAAGCAGATGAACCAGAAAACAAAATACAAAGCACTAGAAAGTCAAGAATGTAAAAAAGTTGAGCCTTATCAGAAAAAGCAAAGACACAAAATCAAAAAGCGAAAAAGATTGTCCTTATAACAAAGCTAAAGAGCCAATAAAATAGCTTGCGCAGAGCTCACACAGCCACTACAACTATAATTGCTTGTATGGGTTGAACACATTCTTAAAGGCCTGAACGCATATGCATCTATGTGTTTAGATGTTCATGAAGCTACTGTAATGGCCTTGACATGACTCACTCTTCGTCAATTTTTCCCTGAGAGTTGACCTTAATTCTTGATCTGTTTCGATGATCTAGGCCTCCTATGTTACAATAATCCTTGACCTAGACCTCCTATGTTACAATAATTCATTGTTTCTATTTACAGAGAGAGGCGAAGATATTTACATAGAGAGAGTGAGAAGGAAATAATATCAAAGATATTGTGTGAGGGAGATATTCTGAGAGTGAGAAAGAGCAAGATAGGGAGACAATGAGAGAGGGAGATAGCAAGGGCGAGGGTGAGAAAGTGAGATAGAAAAGTGGGAGAGAAAGAGGGAGAGAGGGAGGGAGATCAAGTAATAGAAAAAAAGCGAGAGAGAGGGAGAGGGAGAGAGGGAGAGACAAAGAGAGAGAGGGAAAGAGAGAGAGGGAGAGGGGCAAAGGGAGGAGGAAGAAGAATGGGAGTGAGAGAGAGAGAAGGAAAGGTAAAGAGGGGAAGAGAGAGAGGGAGAGGGGGAGAGGTAGGAGGAAGGAGAGAGAGAGAGAGAGAAAGAGAGAGAGGGGGGAAGAGAGAGAAGGAGAGTGCAGAAGGGAGAGGGTAAGGCAATGAATAAGAGAGTGAGAGATTGACAGAGAGAGAGAGAGAGAGAGAGAGAGAGAGAACCATAGTAAGAGTCATAGAGAGAGATTTAGAGACACTGTGAGAGAGGGATAAGAGGTGTGAGAGAGAGGAAGAATTATAGAGAGTAAGAGAGAGATAGGGTGACAAAGGGATGGAATGGTGGAGGGCCTATTTGCGACCTTCAACCTTATTTCACTATCTATTCATACACATTTTATGTTTATTTATTATCTAAAGTAATATTCTCATTCTCATTTATTGCAAATTGGATTTTTGAGCTAGCATATCTCATCTTTCCTCATGAATTTCTATGGCCTAACTCCCATGGCGAGAACCATGAATTTATGCCCAAACCATTCCAATGTAAGGTTAAAATTTGGGTTTTTTGAAGCTTTAAATTTTCTTTTAGTTTTCCACGTCTAATTTTTACGAATAAGGAAGAGAACAAGGGGGCTCTACTTTGTTTCAAATCATTTTTAAAAAAAGTTAAATCAGAAGAAAAGAAATGTGGGGTTTCATTTGATTCATTTGTCTTTAAGTCTAGTGTTTGTGGAATTTATTTTTATTGTGAATTACTTCCTATGATTTTATTTTCATATATTGTATGAGTACAACAAGAAACTCTTCTATATATTATGGTCAGATTTTACCTTGTTTAAATTGATTGCTAATAATTTAAAATTAGAAAGGGAAAAAATAGGGGTCTATTTAATTTTTTTTTTTAATTAATGTTGTTTTTTATTTTTTCTTTGTGTAGGAAACATTGTCCTATTGGGAGGTATATAGTTTTTTTATATTAAAAAAATTACTTTGTCTCAATGTCATTTGATCTATTTTACGTAAATTTATGTGGTTGAAAATGTATGAGTGTTCGAAAAGGGAATGGTCTAACTTGGTTAATGATTTTGTTGGTCATATATATCCTTATACCCCATGAAATGAGTAGTGTGTGAATATTTTCTTAGAAACTTATTTATTTTAAATCAAGGTTTCATTTGGTTTATTTTTAGTAAAATTATCTCATTGAACATGTGTGAGTTTGTGGAGGAATATTTGAATGAATCATTTTCTAGTTATTTA
>APFE030339185.1:0-12406 GCA_000404065.3 Pinus taeda
TGGTCCATACCTTAAGACAACTCCTCTTCCATTTAAAGTGGTGGCTTCGACTGGGGATAATGGGACCGGTTTCCCAGTATGGGTTTTAAGATGACAGTGGGTGGTTCACGAGTGCTTGGAATATAATGATGATAATCTAAATGACCTATTCTATCATGCAAATCTCTAACTAACTTATTCTAATATAAACCCGAGTATTTCTGTGTGGTATGCGATCTACAAAGATATTTGCTTAACATGTGATAATAAAGATCAATCACACATAAACATAGATGATAACGTATAAAGATAATTTCTTTGACTAAATAGTTAGTCAAATAAATTTATAAAATATATCACATATATGATGAGTTATATATGAAAATCAACAATTTCAGCTAGGCATCATACAATAGTGCAATTAATGCTAACATAAAAGATAAATCTCACATACAATTCATGAAAGTAAAGTGTTGTCACTAATTAAACAAAACAGAACCAATCATACAAGATAATAGTACCATATGTGCGATGTTATTCTCATTTGACTAATGAAATGGATCAACTCCTTTCTTCAAATCAAATTATCTCGCAAGAACACAATAGTGCATCGACAAAGGAAAGTATTATGATAGTTAAAATAAACAATCATGTTCCATAATTTCACCAAAGAATTCACAAACTTACAAAAGTGCATTCTTTGCAAATGCTTTGATAAAATTCTAGACCCTTCTCTAAATGCATGAGAAGGGTATAAATACTATTCTAACTGAAGTGCAAAAATAGATGATACAAAAATTTGAGGAGGTTTCAAACAACCTTCCTCCTAAGTAGTTAACTAACTCTAAAAATAAACAGTGGATTGATGAGCAGAGGCTAAGATGATGATTTGCTGTCTACCAGCTTGTCCTTCAAATCACATATATATGTCATTGGTTTGTGTTGAGGAGGTTCCCCAAAATGTGTCCTCAGCTGTCTTGCGAAAATCGCATCGGTGAGAGGTGGCAACATCCGCTAAGTCGAATGAAGTAAGCAGTTAAGGGTCATGATTTTGCTATGCAGCTTGATAATGTATTGCCAATACGAATCCCATTTGGTCTTGGTCAATTTTGCAATTGCTTCCCTTTGAGTTTCTGCCTTTTCCAACCAACTTTTATGCAAAGCACCTAAATCGGGCATTTCATTTAGACTACCTTCCTTTACCAGGTTGATGACAAATAAAGTGTGGTTCACCACCTTGATTATATTCTTTGATACCCCAGATGCCCTTTCCATTGCTAGCTCAACTTGCTTGATTCCCGCATCCCAATTTGTGAAAAGAATGTCTTTGTGTGTCTCCTCAATCTCAGGAAGATTGGCTTTCCTTTCGTCTTCTGTTTCCTACCATTCGATGAAGTCTGAGATTCTGGTGTTTAGGTTAATAAAATCATTTCTCTGGTTGATCACCTTATCTGTTAGCTGGTCACTAGTGATCAGATAAGGAGGAATGTGTGACATATTTTGGTAGAAGTCCTCTTGTTGTTTCATCCTGAGGGGATTCAGTTCGAGTGCCTCTTTAACGAGCTCCTCAGTAGTAGGAAATTCCTTATATCTTTCCATGGATTGCTACAATTCTTGGAGTTCATGTTTTTGGCCGATATGTCAGCCTCATGGATTATCTTCAGGACCTCCATGCTTTGTTGCAATTGGGAAAGATGCTCAGCTGCTTTCCTATTCAAACTTGCTTTCTTTGTTTTGAGCTGCTGCTCGAGCTGTGCAATCCTCTCCTCCTTTTCACTCAACAAAGTAGAGACTTCAGTAGCTTTGTCCATGGTGGCTGTTACACATGCCCCCACGAATTGTGACAATCTAGTCAAGTTCTCAGCTGGGTTGAAAGGAATGCCCCTCCAAACTATGTCCATTGGCTCATTTCCAGGTGGGAGCTCAGGTGTTTCTACCCTTTTCCTTTTCCTTTGTCTTCTTACTACAACCTTGTGGAGCGGGCTGTAGAAAACATCAAGTGGAGGGATTTCAGTCACTTTCAAGATGATCTCTGATGTGGGCAGAGTAGGGATAATCTCAGTCTGTCGGGATATTGTCGCCTACTCATCCATAGGCTTGGACTGCTCATCCATGGATTTGGAGTGCTCATCCACAGAATTGGACTCTGTATTCTCCTGAACATGTAGAGGAGTTTTCCACTCCTTTGTTTCTTTGGGTATCTGTCATTTCTGGAGTTTCTTGCAGTTTTTGATTAAATTGATTCTACTCATGATCCAAACTACTTATTTTGACCTCTGAACTGATTTATTTAGGTGGGGTGTTCATAACCTATTTCTCGGCTGAATTCTTGCTGAACTTTGCTGTATTATCTGTGTCTTGGGCCTTCCCTACATCTGTAGTTTTCTTAGTATTCACCTGAGATTCTATGCAAGAACTAGGTCCTTCACTATTAAAAATCACACTGGGCATATGATTATCTTCGTTCTTCAACAAGTACATTGGGATTAATTTGAGCCTTTCATTTCTGAATTCCCAAATTTTTTCAAAATCTTCAGGACTTAGGTTGGCTTTAGCCCATTTGAACACTTGCTCAAAGACTCAACTGACTGTAACAGGTCTTCAAAATCGTTATCCTCATGGTTGTATGGCTTGATCTTTACCGCAGTAGGGATGTTATATGCTACCTTGTCTAGATCAAATTTCCTTTCAGAAAAGTATGAAGCCTGAGGGCTTCCATGCTTACTGACTCCTTAATCATATGATTAAAATTTTCTAAAGAAAAAGAAGCACACTTGATAGAAAAGAGGGCCATAATAACTTCTTGTTTTCTTTGAGAACTTTAGTTAGGCATTTTCCCACGGTCTAGTGGGCGATTTCCCTTGCCAACAATTTATTAGAAACATACAAAGGAATGACATGTGGGTCAGCTGTGCTACTAAAAACCCTAATGTAGGTGAACCATTCTTCAATAAAATATTTTCCGACAACTAGAAGGTCTGTAGCGGCTTCTTGGGAAAACCCGGGGGACTTATTGAAAATTATTTGATGCAGGATAAAAATAACAACATGACATATTTAATAGAAATGGGGTATATAATGGGATTCCCATATTTCCTTATGAATGAGATGGATAGGGTAAGGGTCCTATAAGGTCCATTTCTAACCAATGGTCAAAAATGTAGTGCATAAATAGATGGCGTCCATAATGTAGGCACTAAAATATTATGGAGGAAGGTTCTCTAGGGAGGAGGATCTCTTATGTATATATTCGGTAATGATGGTGGCTAGGTTATCAGATAGGATGTGGCCCAATTCATGATGTGGGAATTAACATAGGCATCAATCAGAGGAATCCATTCTATGGAAAGCTTAGCATTATTGGGTAACCCACATAGTCTACATAACATAACAGCTGCATAGTTGTAGGGGTTTGCCAAAGAGGCTATAGAATACAAACCCAATTTGTCAAATTTGAATTTGTTCTCTAATACTCTCCAACCCTGAACCAGCTTGAAGGGGTCTTGGTTCTTCTTTACAAAGTTGGCCACGTATGTATTATTATATATATCATGAGGGTTAGGTATATGGTACATTTTCTCTAGGTCTTCTGCTCTGAATGACCCCATGAGTTCCATTCTTGAATTCCTGAATTGCCTATCTTCAATGGTGTGGTTTTCAACCACCCATCTGATCATATCAGCGTATGTGAGGATTTTAGCCATCGCTCTAATCCTATGAAGGAAAGAACATGCAACATCCTTGAATTGAAGTCCCAAAGGTGTTGTTGAGTCAACTGTTGCTCTTGTGACATTAATCTTGGGATGCTCGTCCTCAAGCCTATTGTATATGACCTCCCAAGCTGTTTCTCCTTCGTCAGTGCTGTAGACTATATCATAGAATATAGGAGCCATATCTGTAAACTCAAATTCAACAATGCTCTGCTTTTTCTTTTTCTGCATCACTTTCCTCAATGAAATGTATTTTGTAGCTTTCCTGAAATGGACAAGATATATCAGCACAGACGGTCTTAGGAAATTAAGACTGAAAGCTTTTCTGAAATGACTTTGGATCGTGAGAAAGGTTTAAATGAGATACTCAACATTAACTGCCCATAAATTGGAAAATCATTACCTCTCCTTGAGCCGCTAAACATTTATTAACCTGTCAATCCATTTGTTGTTATATTATAACACAATTATTTCACATGCTTACCGCTCTTATTTGCACATCGCAATCTTTAAAAGGATGCAATATAGCATTGCCTTCTTTATAAGGCAAAATGCGATTGCGATTGTCACAATATCGTATTTGACAAATTGTTAATGGATGTCATAGTGGCATAGCTTAATTACTTGCTTTTTTGCGAAGTGCGATTTGTGAAATAACAAGGTGCTTTTGATCAGGATATTGCAGCAGGAGGTTTGATCGTGCATCGCAATTTTTTAAAGGTGTTTTATGATCATCACTTGGAAAAGCATGATTTTCCATTTGCAATTAGGATCTCATCCTTGGGTTGTTTTGCAAGATTTTTTCGAGGCAATTTCTTAGAGTTAGGTTTTATTATCCTAAGACCCTAAATTTAAAAGGGGTCCCCATTTATATCTCTAACCTTAGCTATTGTTATTCATAAATGGTGGGGGGGGGTTTTCATAGTACAAAATATAGCAAGGGACAAGTCAAAGTTTTCTACCGTCAAAGGAAGCATCAGAGGAAAATCCTTCATGCAAGCTTTGGATTTTTATTTGTTTATCAAACATGAAATAAAGCACTTGTTCATTATTAAGCCTACATTTCAAAAGTACACCGAGGTGGATGAAACCTATAGTGAGCTATTCAAATTCTCCACTCCAAGTGAAGACCGATGGGACAAATTGTGTGAGTCACTTAGATAAAATGATTTTTACCTTCAACAACAAGGCAAACCTTCTTCGGGCCGAGTCATCACCAACAATCCTCAAAGATAATGCGAGATCACTATAACAATTTTAGTTACCTACTTTCATGTACTATTTCTGTAATCAATTTTAGGTTATTTTGTAAAAATCTTGATATTATCACTCAAGATATTTTTGATAATTTTGTATAAGTAATTCACAAATCGAAGTAAAAATGTCGGGACTTGTATCAAGAAAGTACAATTTGATGTAATGCTTTTCACTGAGTTGAAAGTGATAATTTCATTAATACATAAGATTGTTCTAGGATTCATGTGTGAGGCTAATGGGTGATATCTTTCCTTTTGTAAACTTGTTATATCTCTGTTCTCATATGTTTTCTTATCTGAATTATTTAAAAGAAGATGAAGGATTGAACTTGTTTAATCACACTCTGCCAGGGCTTATAATAAATTTATATGTTTTCAAACTTAAGTTAAATATAGAAATCATGTTAAAATGCTCCATGTTTAATTGAATATGAATACTTTCCTCTCTTTCACTCCACAAAGATTTAAAGATCCAATAACCTGCCTACCTTTCCTGGTTTCAATCTGTTCTAATATTTATGTATTTGATCACCCTAAGACCTTGAATCCATTTCCCAATGGCTTTTCTTTCAAGTTTCAACCAAACATTTCAAAAAACCAAACTCTGAACCTAATAACTAGCCTAAAATCCTACTATATCAAATCTAAATCTAATAGAGAGATCCCTATTTGAGTTTGGAAGGGCTAGCTTCTAAGATTGAAAGTGGTTCTGTGGTTACCTCTGGGTTTCTTTCATAACCTTAAGAATTTATAGAGTGCTAACAAATTCAACTTCTAACACTTCTATATATGAACATCAATTTACATTGGTTGCAGTGGTTGTTGGGGTCTTTGAATGAGTATGTTGTGGCTTATGTTGTTTCATATTTCCCTCCTTTCCACTTCTTCTTCCTTTCCTTAAAGGTGTCCTAGTGTAGCTGCTTCAATCCACTTGATTTCCCTTTTTTAGGCCTATGTTCTCCAAGTACTGTGCTTATACACATACCTCGTCCACTGATTTGGGCTTGAAAGGCATCATTTGAGACCACATATGGATGTGTAGACCTCCCAAATACTTGAGGAGTACATTTGGATTCTTTGGGGAGATATCGAACATTATGGCCATCTTTCCAAACTTTGTGGTGTTCTCCTATACACTATGTCCTTGCTTCTACTTGAAGTAGTTATAGTGGATCCACTAGTCTTATACATTCCCAATAGGATAAAATTGTGAATTTATGATGGTTTTAAAGTCCTTCAACCTAGTCACCAGAGGATCTCTCACAAACCTCAAGGTCTCTATGTGGCTTTCCCACTAGGTTAGGGCATGATCCTCTAATTTTAGTCGCGCAAATGAAGTCTTTTGTTCCTCCTCGACATGATGAACACTAAAATAAAATTCTAATTGTTGTAACCAACAATTTAGCTTCAAAGTGCTGTTATCACCTTATTATGGCATGATATCATGCCTTACTTATATTTTGAACAAATATTGTGAATGGTTCATGACACTTGAAGTGAGTTTATCTCTTTCGAGTCCTTTCTTTGACTCATTCTCTATTTCTTCCCAATATCTTGATCTTCCCTTTGATTTATCCTCTACATTAGAACCGCCATATTCTCTGAATATCCCAAGATTATTACTGAGGGACGACATGAGGAGATTCAATTTACAAATTTTATTTATAATTTGTGCTTCCAGCTGTGAAAACCTCTGCACTAGGGGTTTTTAAAATTTGGCTTAGTTGATCTAGATTCCCGACAAATTTCCACAATATACCCAATTTTTTTTCTCTGATACTAATATTATCCATGAACTATCATGGATATTCCACTGGATACTTCATCACAATAGATATGATGAAATTATAAATAAAAATCCAAAAATATACACTACCAGGGTTTATTCCTCTTTAGATTTATGGATTTGAAGGTTACTATTTATTGCATATGCATGCAAATTAAAATTTATGCTGAAAATAGAGAATAAAAAAATAAAAACTCACAAAACACATTGACACAAGATATATCCTGGGGAACCCTTTTGGGAGAAGACCCAACTTAAAGGTGATGATGAATTTCTCTCTTTCTCTGATAGAAAATGGTTATGCATACAAATAAGTAAGGTCTATATCCTGTGGGCTACTATAATGTACAAAACCTATCTATGTGCTCTCTCCCTTTCCCTCTCATCTACTCTACTTATTTATGGAACAAGTGCACTAAAAAATAATGGAACCCCTTTTCCTCCTAGTTCATATGTTATAAAATGTAACACACTCCCATATCTAAATAGAGGTGGTTAATGTGCTAACCCGACCCTCATCATGCAATTATGAGAATAGGGTAAATTTTTTATTCTTGTTTTTTTCAAAGAACAATTTCCTTCTCTTTGGTGCAAGGTCCTCAGAATTAATGCCCATATGTTCAACAAGATCCCAGTCTCATCTAACTTTTTCCCCATGAGTTGCACCAATGGTCACAAGACTTCAAAATGCTTTGAATTGGGGAGGAAGTCTCAATATTTCATGAGTACTAGAGTGAGGATTAAGTTCTAAAAGTTTAGATTTTGCAATAAAGCAAGATCAGGATCAAGATCCATGTAACCACAAGATCAAGTACTGGATCTAGTTGCTAAAAAATTATTGTGCACATACCTTCGCGAATAATGGAAATTGATATACAAAATAATGGGTCTGATGTACTACTAAATATGAGGTTTGTACCTAGCAATGGGATTTGAGAAGCCAATCTACACAAAAGTATTGAGTAGTAGATGCACCAAAATACTCGTTTTTTATGGGGAAGTTTACATGATAGATCAAGATGGGTTTCTAGGATGTCAAAATGGCATATCGACGTGGAAATGGAATTGCTGTTATCACTAATATTTAAATACATTTCCATTAGATTATTCTAGGCAATAAGAAATAATATCAACTATGGGATATATGGAGTTATTTATGGCAACATTTTTAGGACCTTAGGACACTTTAGGCTTGTTTCATGTAGTACGTAGGGTGATTATAGAGAACCATTTTTACTCCAGTTATTGGATTGCTGTATCATTTTGAAAAACCAACAACTAAGTATCCCCCAACATAAATGGCCTCTTCAAATTTGCAACAAAGAGACAGATTTTATTTCTCAAGTGAACTCTAAGATAAAAATTACACGACACAAAGAGAATATTATTTTAAGTGATAGAAATTGAATTGAGATTGAAACAACTTAGTCACCAGAATTGTGAAGTGAATCCATCAATAGAGACTGAAAAGTGAGCAGTCTTGACATAACTTATATGGAAGCATATATTTGGGTTTTTGGATCTGTTGCAAATATTCAATGTGATTTAGAATTTTCAATGTTGAAGGATCAACTACAACAATAAGGAAACAACCAACAATCATATCAACCAAATAAGACATTTATGTTATTATATATATTTTTATGTTTCTTTACATGCAAATTGGAGGTGCATCTCTAGGAGGTTTGACAAAGAATCTCATCTCTTTAGGGACTTTGGGCATCGTATATACAAATATTCTACCTTGATTAACAATCTGAATTTAAGGAAATTCTTCATATTATGAGGGATGTTTGTTCTATGGTATGATTGAATGAAGGATATTGCTCCATTAATTCTGCCTATTATTTCATTGGCATCACTAGACAATACACCAAGCTATCACTACTTGTTTATATATACCAACCATTTACTATGTAAGTGGTCAAATCATTAGAAGGTGGGAAACATAATCATCATATGACAATATTTGGACATAATTGCCAATTTCTTTAAGAATTATAAACATAGGAGGTTCCCAGTGCATCATACTACATGTATAATTTGCGATAATAAAAATGACAAAATAAATCAAATGTCTATCGTTGATTGTTTCTGTAGGTACAAACCTCACAAATATTCAAGTGAAGAGGTGTGCCTAATTATAAACTACCATTGCTTATGTTTATGTTCCTAGGATCTAGGCAATATGAATTTGAATAGGGAAAATGATATTGGTACGAATGAGACACAAAAAATTCTAGCTAACTAGACAAACCAAAGTCAAAAGTTCAGAACCAAACTACTTCATGGATATCCCTTGAGTCAAATATAAATAGGAAATAATATGTAATATCACCACGCTCCTAGATCATTGTAATCATGCCTAATTTCAACTCCATTACTCGTACCAGTAAATAGTTCCTTTGTTTTCCTTGGCAATAGGAAAAGGACATCCCTCCTTATGAAATCTATCAATTCTAAAAAACAAATCCTCTGCCACCACCATAGACACTGTAAATTTATCGATACACTATTCAAGTCAAAATTATAGCTTAATAGTTTTCCACGTTGAAATTCTCACAACCTAAAACCTTATAGACAAGATTTGGTGTAATAATCAATGTTGATGTGTAATAAGAAATAGGTAACAATTGAACCCTATGCATCGACATATCAAAATAAAATTCAACACAAGCCCAATTAGACTAAGTTGCAATGGTGGGGTTTTTAAGAACTTGAGCACTTCCAAACATTGAGGAAATTTAAATTGGAATTTGTGTTAATGACCATAAAACACAAAAATAGGCCAAAGGGATCATTGATGGTCAACATAGAAAAGAGATGGGCGAAAGAAACAAGAAAAGCGATTCAACTAATTTGAAAATACCAACATAGATGCTTGTTGAGATTCAACTACAAGCATATGTGTAGATGCATAATTGGCATCTTCTTTCATACTGATGA
This sequence comes from Pinus taeda, assembly GCA_000404065.3. Lineage (NCBI taxonomy): Eukaryota > Viridiplantae > Streptophyta > Pinopsida > Pinales > Pinaceae > Pinus > Pinus taeda. The sequence continues at coordinate 9,678 of APFE030339185.1, forward strand.
TGTTGTTGTGGGAAGCAATTGAATTTAAAATGAAGGTAGTAAAAGAAGAGATATGAGTCCTTTGGGTGGAGGAGGAGGTTGAGGAAGTGAATGATAGCTTAGGAATATGCCCACCCCACATGACACATGCCATGGAGACTTTTTGACTTTAAAATTGGTCTTTCTGACTATCTTGCAAGTTTCCTCCTCCATTCAGTTCAAATTATATTAATCTCGAATCGACAAATGATCTTATCACTCTAAATATACAGAGATGAAAACAAAATTGAGTGTTTGGAAACTGTCTAGGTTGATTTTAGCATCATAGTAATTTTCTCATATATTCTATACACACATAGTTCATGGCATAATAAAGGCTATACATAGTACCTTATAAATGTTCTAGGCATCCCAAGCATAGTAACACAGTGTGTTGCATAAATCATACATAACATCTTATGAACATTATGGGTGTCCCATATACACGTAATTCATTATACAACACAAATATGTACATAGGGTAACATAATGCTTTGTAACATCAACCAATAACTAGATTTCAAGCAAGCGTAAGCAACCATACTACACCATGCATCAACCAAACTAATAGGAGTAGTACATCACTATAAAATTAACATCAAAGTCTCTATATATCACGAGGAGGATAGGCAGTTGGATTATCAACAAAACTTACCTCCCAACCATATACTAATTGAAATCAAACCTCTTATGTACCAGTCTCCCATTAGCTAGATTCTAAGGCATAAGGGGACTTCTTCAGGGACAAAGCCTCAACTTATAATTGATCTAGTAATTCTCGTGACATGGATCTCTCTCCTAGCTGTGTGAGTTTCTTGTGCTTTTGTCCTAGCGTTCCTTATTCCTTTAGCGAACAGTTCTTAGTACATTGCTTTTGGGCACACCCCCAATGTGCTTATGATTTTAATCAACTATGATCATGAATAAAAACAAATTTATTTTCTAGCCTTCCCTTCTCTACTTCCCAGTACCTCGGGAAATCCAATTACCCCCTTCCATGAAGTTGTTGGGTGTGTTATATTTTTTTCATGACTAGACCCATACAATGTACACTACTCCGAGTGAAATAGGGGAGGGGGGGACAGCCTCCCTTGTCGGGGGGTTCAGGGTAACGACCCGAGATTTATTTATTTATTTATTTTTTTTTATTTTTTTTTTTTTAATTTATATTTTATTATTTATTATTATTATTATATTTTTTATCTTTATTTATTTTTTATGCGGACCAATAATAGTTATGGGACCTAAGAAATGGGCGGAATAACCCAAAATGGTGGGAAATAACTACCCATGTTTTGTGCATGGGGTTTTTGCACATGTTTTTACGGGCCAGCTGGTTTTCCTTCCCATGGTATTTTTGTAGATCCGGTCATGGGAACTAGGATTAATTTGTATATCTAGGGTTAATGGATTTTGGTTTAATGAAGCGACATGGTATATCATATTATATATTTATACGTTAACATTGCAAGGAATATAATGAAAAATCAATCTGGTAGTATTGATTTTTGGATCCAGGGGAAAATCTCTGTGTATATTTATTTTCTGTTCTCGCCATTGTTTATTTTTATGTTTGAAGAATTTGTTTGCAAGTAATTTCTGTACAGGGTTAAAACATACAACAATCACTCAACTTTCAAGTTTAGGAATCCCCTTATTTTCTTCCTAGTACCTCGAGCGATCCATTCTTGGCAAGTCATTCTTGCATTAGAAGGGTCTCAAAACCAATGCAGATCCCTATCTCAAAACTATCATGCCGATTGTTATCACTCAGGTTGTCCCTAAGCTCCTGAAGGGATACGACCGAGGTAACCACAAACCAATCTTTGGATTGCAGGTTCTAGCCCACCTGCAATCAAAGAGGGCTCTCTCTTAATGATTTAGCTTTGTTGAGGTTGATTTTAGGCTAGTTTTTTGAGTTCAAGGGTTTTGATTTTTTCTTTGGATGGAAGATGATTGCGAGGTAGATAATTCCAAGCAGAGAGGCAAGGGAAAGTCTGATAAGTTTCAAACCATTGGGCATGGAGTCATGGATTAAGGTTTGCTGTTGCATTTTCTTGGTCACAAGAGGATTATGGAGCGGGATAGCTACACATGGGACAATTACCAACTTGCTGAAGAGATGGAATGATAATCAATGATGAAGGGCAATCAAGCATCTTTCACCAACTAATAGGGATGAGAAGTGAATGAATGGTTATTTAGGAGCAGTTAAGAATTCCTAAACTAACATTCATATGTGAAAGAAATAGCGTAAACAATATCATTTAAGTATACATGTTCATAACTATTCCTGATGAAAACATAGAGAAATTGCAGAAATTGAGCCTAGGGTGCAGCCAATCAAATCCTAAACTATTCTTCTTTTCTGCCACTTAGATGGTGGATTGATGATGACACAAACATAAAAGATTAAACAGCGTTAAAGAAACACTTACTGAACTGTGTCGAAGCACAGGAATTCCATAGTCACTTCTCGACCAGTTAAACACAGCGGACAGTTTCAAAATCCATGCTTTCAGCAGTCTTTGATTATAGAAAGTACCAGATTTACAGTGCGAGTCTCTGCTCAAAAATATCGAACTAAAAAAGAACAAACAAGCAACCAACCAACCCCTACTCCATTCTTCAGGGTGGTATATGTAAGCAAAATATCTAAAGTCATTTATTACAACCGACCTAAATAGGTCTGCAGGAAAAAGGCTTTCTAA
>APFE030339196.1:0-46578 GCA_000404065.3 Pinus taeda
GTTGTAGATTAGTATATCATCAAAAAATACTAACACAAATTTTCTAAGGAAGGGTTTGAAAATGGAATTCATCAAACCTTGAAATGTAGAAGGTGCATTGGTAAGGCCAAAAGGCATGACCAAAAATTCATAATGACCCTCATGAATACTAAATGTTGTTTTCGAAATGTTTTTAGTCTTCATCCTGATTTGATGATATCTGAAACGAAGATCCAACTTGGTGAAGTAAATTGCTCCATGTAATTCATCCAATAATTCATTAATGACGAGAATGGGAAATTTATCTTTAATAGTGAGCTTGTTGAGCTCCCTATAATCTGGACACATGCGCCATGATCCATCCTTCTTGTGCACCAATACTACTGGAGCAGAGAAAGAACTTTGACTAGGTTGAATTATACCATCCTTTATCATTTATGCAACCATATGTTCAATTTCACTGTTTTGGGCATAGGGATATCTGTAAGGCCTGATGTTTGGAGGAACATTTCCTGGAATCAAATGAATAGAATGATCATGATCGCGAATAGGTGGAAGGCCTTTGGGAGTCTCAAACACCTTGGAATGATTGTCCAAGAATTTTTGGAGATCTGGAGAAATAGATGATTCCAATGTGGGAACCTCTAGTGAACATAATTGTGCAAGTACGACATCTGTAGAAATAGATGATTCCAATGTGGGAACCTCTAGTGAACATAATTCTGGAAGTACGCCCCGTTGTACTTTCTTTAGAAGCTTTGTCGTGTTCTTAGAGATGAATATCTTTCCTGGTTCCCTTGCAATACCCCTTAATTCAATTTCTTTTCCTTTTGAAAAAAATAATATTAATAAAAATAAAAATCAAGAAAAGTTCTTGAAAATTAAAAGCTATCATACCCAAAGATTGTAGAAATTGGACTCCTAGTACAACATCAACACCACCCATTGGAATAGAAAGCATTGGACTATTCAATACATATTCTCCCATGGATAGCTTGATATTATGGCACTTTCTAGAGCAATTTATGGTTCCTCCATTTGCAACCATCACTTGACACTCTGGTGTTGGATATAGGAAGCAATTCAATTCCTTGGCTATGTTACAATGAATAAAATTATGGATACTACCCGAATCAATCAACACTATTACCTTTTTCTTCTTAATATGTCCTCCTATCTTGAGAGTTTTAGGAGTGGTAATTCCTGCCAATGCATTATAATATATGGTCGGATTCATCTCTTCTTTCTCTAAGGTTGATTCCTCATGTATATCCTCTTCTTTTGACATTTCTTGTTCCTTTTCTTCCTCCTCTTCACAATCTATGTAAAATAATTTCTTCACAACACACTTATGACCTTTAGTGTATTTGCTATCATAACTTTAACAAAGCCCTTTTTCTCTTTTTTCTTCCAATTGCTGTGGTGTTAACCTTGTAGGTTGTGGAAGGCTAGGGGCAGCAACACTTCCATCTTTATAGTTGTGAGTGGTAGGCTTCCTTGTTGCCATAATTGTTCTTTCAATTTTTTTTGCCGGCCTAAATGCATTCTCCAATGAATCAGGTTCCCAAAGGTGAACCTCATGTTGGATGTTATCCTTTAAAGTCCCTATGAACACATCAATCATATGCTCCTCCCCAGAATATCATTTACCCTTTATTCAATTTTTGGAAGCCCTCAATGTGCTCCACCATTGAACCATTTTGTTTGAGATTTATCAATTGACTAAAGAAGGTGTTTCTCTTTGTATCCTCATAATGTGCTATCATTTCCTTCATAAAAATTGACCAAATGACAATTTGTTTACGAGAGAAAAGTGATTGATACCATACAAACTGATTGGGTTCCAAATATAAAGTTGCAATGCATACCTTTTGTGTGTTTTTCACATTATGGAGATCGAAATATTGTTCCATCTGTAGTATCCATGTTACGGGATCCTTGCCATAAAACTTCCTCATATCGATATTTGGAACGTGGTGGGTCTTCGTTCCAATGTTAGAGTCTATGAAATCATGATTAAAATTTCTTTTGTTCTCATCATGAGTTTCCTATACTAACTTTTCGCCAATAGGAAGCCTTTCTTAGAGAAACTTTATCAAATCTTCCTTCAAACCTTCTACGTCTTTCTTCAAATCTTCAATGTTGTCTTTCTTCAAATCATGATTAACAATTCTTTTGTTCTCATCATGAGTTTCCTCTAGTAGGAAGTCTTTCTTGTAGCAACTTTGTCAAACCATCCTTCCAACCTTCTATGTATTTCTTCAAATCTTCAATGTTGCCTTTCAATTTTTCTTCTATACTATTGATGTCATTCTTCAAACCATCCATCTTAACTTCTGTTAATTTTTGTGAGAATGAAATTTGTTGCACTTGGTCTTGTAATTTTGATATATCATGTTGCATTTCTTCCTCTTCTTCATGTGTCATAGTAGAGATTTCAAGTTGTTTACTAGGTGTTGCCATTTTCTTTCTTCGGGGCATCAACTAATGATAATTTTCTTCACTATGACCTTTTGATTACTTCAAACTAATTTTTCAAACAAAACTTATGTAAATTTTTAAAAAGACTACACACCTTTTTTCGCTTTGTAGGAGCTCGATATTGAATCTGTCGTATCTATGTAATTTCAGATTTCCAAGATCTGAAATTTTTTCCTGTGGTAGCCCTTTGCGTCTTCTTTCAAACCCCACAAGTCTGATCAATATTGGATTTTCCAAGGAGTTATGCTCAATCTCCCACAATGACCTGATTATAGATTGTTTCAGTAGATCGAAATTGTACGAAGTGCCACGTATCACGTTTCGACCTTAGGCCTTGAAACTAATACCCAACAAACTACAGTCTGCCCTTTTTCTGTCACTTTTTACAAAATTTGAATCTGATGCTTAGAGAGAAAGTTATGATGATTTTCCCAAGGTCACCTGTTTTAGATGGAATTTGGGATCCTGCAAAAACCCTAACGTAGTCGATTCATATCTCTGAAAAAATAGCGAGAAACAGTCTGAAATTCGGACATGAATTCCATCACGATTTCGTCTCTAATGAGTTTTTTTCCCTCTTCTGAAGCTTCATAGGAAAAAATTTATATTGAAAATTCCACGATAACATGTTTGAAGTAGCAAAACCCTAGAATCCAAAGCTCTGATACCAAATGTTATGAAACCATCTCACAAAATAGAAGAAGAAATAGATCAATGACTTCAAAATAAGCCTCTTCGAAGGGGAAACCTACTTTACATTACACAAATGAATAATTCTTGGATGATTCAAATGAAAAAACCTCCTTTATATGTATAGGAGTCTAAAGGGTCACAATATAATTAGAGGCGACATAACAATAATAATGTAAGGGCACAACAATAACAATAGTGGGCTTCTATGAGGCACAATAATAATAATACGGGGACAACAGGGGCACAACAATAACAATAAGGGGATACAACGACAATAATAATGGGGGAATCACTAGTATTACAGGGACCTAACAATTTTTCATGGTTCAGGTGCCCCCTTCCCAACACCATCCTTGATTGTAGCATACATGGATAGACCTCCTTCGCTTGAAACACTAACTCTTCTTGAGGTTGCACGTTCCCGGTCCCTCTCTACTCTCCAAAAACATAACCAATGGAAACAAATAAACCCTTCCAATATTTTTCATGTCCTCCATTATTATGGCTCGATTCTTTCTCCTGTTGATGCATGTTATGCTTCTTTCTACTGGAGTGAACTACTTCTATACTTCCCTTTTTGCACACTCCCATTAGACATTGGCTCCATTGATGAAGCAACCATTTCACATTGGGAACAAAAAATAAATGTGTATGTTGCATGGCATGTTCATTGTGCCCCTGAAGACCCCCTTTCCCCTTGCTCAGATGACACCTCCACTAATTATATGTCGAACCCCCCTGAATCTATAGACATGGATGAATGGAAATTCCTTTCTCAACTACACCCTGGAAACAACGTGGAAATTGATGACCTTGACATGCTTGGCCATCGCAACCTTGACTCAAACCACAGTTGGGCCCATGCTACTATCCCTTCCACTTTGCAAGAGACAACCATATTTTTCATAGACTTTAGTCACTCATCCACCCAAATCCATTCTAGCCTGTCTCTAGTTCCCCGCTCCCTCGCCTCACTATCACCCACCTAGCAAGTTGCTTGCAACATTGTCCTCATCCACTTTAGGACCACTTCCTTCATTCATCCACTTAGAATGCTCATCCAAGGTACTGTTGGCATGGGGAAGTCTCATTTAATTGATTGCCTAAAATAGGCATTCTCTGCTTAATCTACTCCCAATTCAAACCCATTGCTTATGCTCGCTCGAACAAGTATTGTATCATTTAACATAAAGGCGCTTACAATCCATTTTCCCTTCGCATTCCATTAGTTTCAATGCATCCTCTTGAGGGCCAACCACTTCTACATCTCCAAGAGCAACTACGTCATGTCAAATACATTTTAATTAATGAAATGAGCTTGATTGGGCCTAAAATTCTTTCAGGCGTAGATGATCATTTAAAGGAGGTATTCCCTCTGTATCAAAATGTGCCTTTCGGAAATTGGTCTATCATACTTGTTGGTGATCTTGGCCAACTACCTCCTATGAATTACATCCCCGTGTCGGGACATCACGTGGCAATGCCCTTTGGCGCTGCTTTGACACGGTCGTCACATTATCTACCATCTTTTGTCAACATGGGACAGACCCTGAATAAGTTGAATTCCACCAATTGCTCATGAAGCTCATGAATGAAACACCAACTATGGAAGACTAGAACCTTCTCATGTCAAGGACAAATTCTTTTTTGTCGAGCGATGAGCAGCAGGATTTTAACAATGCAATGCACCTATATCCAACCAACCTAGCTGTCACATTGCATATCAAACAAATGCCAAAAAAATTGAACACGCCAATTGCACAATGTTGCGCAGAGAAAAGGTACCACCATCCTATTGTTACACATGAATAAGATGAACAGTTGGATGTAAAAGTTCTTATTTGCAATGAACAATAGGTTTTCGCACATGCAACTTGTGGGTTGAAGCAAGTCTTGTCAACGGAGCACTTGGAAAACTAGTTTCCATTTTCTATGCACCTGGATAAAAACCTCCTCAGTTTCCATCCTTTGTTGTTGTTGACTTCTTCCAATACAAAGGCCCTCCATGGGATACCTTCAACACATATTATGTTCCACTTGCCCCAACAACGCGAGGGTCTCACATGCAAATTCCCCTTCAAATGGCATGGGGCTTGACAATACATAAATCGCAAGGCATGACATTACCAAAGGTGACAGTGGACATTGGCAACACTGGCTGGCAAGGCTTAACATTTGTTGTGATCTCTAGAGTTATAACCTTGGCTTATCTTCACATCTATCAACCATTTTTCTTCGGCCGCTACTCCCACATGCAAGGCAATGCTTACGTCAAACATAGGCAACAAGAAGAATCCATGTTAGCATCAAAGTCTTTATAGCCAGCTACTCTCTAATCGTTGCAACTCTTCCCTTCTAATTCCCTTTCAGTAAGCATAATTTGATTCAATTTCAATATACTTGCTTTCTTTTACAAATATTTGTTGCAAAACTCACTTGAAATTTCAATATTTTTCCCCTTTCTCAAATAAATAAAATATTCCTCCTCCACAACTTGCTATCCTTGTAGTGCTTTTGCATTTCATCAATGTTTTACACTCTCCTCTACGTGTACTAATAATATTATGATTATGATTTCCACTTATGGCATTCAAATAACTCAACAACCCTTGTTTTTCCCCTTTCGAAAACTATCAAGATGGATAACGAGTACTTGTCCCTATTATATGGATACTATAAATAGATACTTGACGAGCAACTTGCTCTTCTTGACATAAGGGCCAGACACCTTCCGCGCCTAGTCTTCCTTCTTCATCGTCTACAGTCAACTATTAACCTTCTCAATAAGTTGAAGGCCTTCCTGCAATGCATTGTACATATTCATCAAAGAGATAATGTAAAAAACTTTCTGACGGATTGGCAGTCCCGCAATTCTCATCATCGTATTGTTGTAGATACAAATTGGTGTTGTCGTTGACGTTTCTCGCATTATATATATGAATAGTAGTGGACGTAAAATATTGCACTTTTCTTTGTACATGTTCCGTCACCAACATTTATGCAATTTTGTTTGCACCTCTTCGTTTATTTTAGTACACGTCAAACAAATATATCTGGAACTCAAACAACAAATTTTATTTTAATATTATAAATGGATAATCCTTCCTTTTGTTAATTTGAATATCAAGTCATAACTTCTTTCAATTTGATAAGGCCTACTATTATTGTTAAACCTTTAAATTGAAGGTTCATTATTAAATATAAAGGCATCTACTCTTCATGTCTTCAAAGATTTGCATGTTATACTTGTCTCTCTCTAACTGGTTTTATATTCATTTCAATTAAATACTCTTTCCAAGTTCATTATAGTATTGTTACATGTTCATTGCAAGTGCATTATATTGTTGTTACATGTTCCTTTGTTGTATCTGATTCGATTCTCAATCTTTTCACTGGTATTTGATCGTTCCTATAAAGTTCTAGAAAGTCACTATTATAAGGTTCACACTATTTGTTGCGGTTTTTCTTTGTGTTTCGGGTTTTTTTTCACCCTTTCGAGTATATATTAATATATTATATTATATATAGATATATATATATATATATATATATAGCTTAAAATAGAAGGGTTTCTAATATTTCACTGGAGGGTCAAATGGTCGAATGGGCTAGGAGGTTGGCTAGTCACAACACGAATTCCCAACAATTCCATACACCACAAAGTTCTAAGAACTTTCTAACAAGATACTTGCTAAATAACCATAACATTGAAGCAAACACTTTAATTGCTTACCAACTTTGATATAATATAATTGTTATATTCTTCTTCTCAAATATCATTCCGGTAAGACTTTGCATTTATTTGAGAGGATGTGAATTTGACATATCTAAGAGCCCATGTTACTTTGCATTCTATATGACTTTACATTTAAGTTATGTTACAACAATCTAATTTAATTTCTTGAGAACAAAAATGAAATTAAATTGAATAATTATATTTCCTGGAAACATCAGAGTAATTCTCTAAGGAGTTCTTGCATCCACTGATTTCTTTCTAGAATGGAACATTCGAATTTTAGGATTATTGCCTTCCACATCAGCCAATTCCCCGTATCCGCATTCCTTTGCACCTCTATGTGCAAATACACCAAAGGAATAAAAATTTTGGAAATATTATGTGCACAAATGGAGCCCCCTCATAAGGTCTGCATAAATTTTCATTTATGGTCAAATATGTTTAAAAAATCATCATCTACGGCCTAATATGTTCAAAAAAAACAATAAACAATTTTTGGAAATTCAAATTTCAATAGTCGATGTGACCAACATTTTAAGAATCTAATTCAATTCAAATACTCTCAAAATTCTTGACAAAAAGGGCGGAAAATTTGTTATTACTTACTGCAAAATGTGTTTTCATTTGTCCAAAAAGTAAATGAGCAGAGAATTTTGCAGTCATTTTCCAAGCAACATAAGGACTCAAAGCCTACATCGGACCCTCTACATTGGAAAGTGCTCTGAACAAGATTTCCAATGATATGTGGAAGTCCAAAAATGGACTCCTAGATCAAAAGATATGGTCTGGTGAAGTTTCAATGATTGAAGCCTTAGGAAGAAAAGAATATCGGAAGTCCAAAATATCGGAGATCGCATATCAGAAGTCCAGAGATATAGGTGGTCGCAATATTGGAGCATCAATCATATCGGCGCATCGCAATACCGCAACTTCTTAAGGTGACAACCTTTAAAAAGTTGCAATATGCATAATGTGTCATGTTGTGGTAAAAACACAACCCCCTAGCCCCTCTCCCGCCCCCTTCACCCCGACTTCGACCGTCCCCCCCTCCCACCTCATTATTTAATTAATTATCACTATAGGGACCCTTTGATTGAATGGTTAGTCATATTACTATCTAATTTTGAGAATTTAGATTGCTTCGATGAGTTCAGTATGTTCCTATTTTCTTATCATAACTTTTTTATCTCATTTGATTGTTTGGTTTGTAATGGCGCATAAATGCAGATTGGATATTTTTCACTGGTTTGGCCTATGAAAATGTATAGTGCTTTTTTCTTTTATAAGTTATAGTTCTTTGTAAGTATTTTTTCTAATATTTATTTAATTCATTACATAGCCCCTGAGAGCTAGACCAAGTCTTATATTACAAAGTGGCTTTTATATTATGAATTGTCTTATTGATAAAAGCAGAGAAAAACCTAATAAAAAGAATGCATATATCAAATCTAATATCAAAGCTTTGATATCGGAGGAATTCATTTGAAATCCCCGGTATTCAAAGTCCAATCCATAAAGTGTCTCTTTTCAATAATCAAATGAATATATTAAGTGGCCATATAACTTATGTTACTATATAATAAAGCGGTTGTTGAAGGGCCCACATTCCACATCATTGTTTCCGCTCCCACATATCGGAGGTAGTGCATATCGGAGATTTCCTTTCGAGACACATTTAAAAAACTCTAACAACACTCCCTCTTGTCTCCAATAACAATATTCCAATCTCATTGATATGTCGATACAACATATCCTTCTGATCTCCGATAGCGATATAACCTCCCGCTCTGATCTCTGATGATCTCTCCATCGTCGATATTCCAATGCGCATCCCCCTCTGACTTTTGATATCTATCAGGCTTCAATATCGAACCTAATATATGTATTAACAATGGTCTAATCGAAACATCGCATCGGCCCCTTATATCAGAACTTTTTATATGGTAACAATGATAAAACCTTTGATATCTTAAACCTTTGATTTCCGATATTCCTCCGGATTCAATGAGCATACAAACAACGATTTAATGTTGATATCGCATCCGCTCCTCATCGCAACTTCTTTACATCACAAGTTTTATATTATTGCCATTGTTAAAAGTTGATATATTCGTTTCTTCGATACTTACTAACATCTGTCACTTGTCACCTCCTATGGACCGTCGTTGTATAAATTTAAAAGACATGATTTATATGGTTTTGGGCATAAATAAGTCGCTAAGACTCAAAGAACCAAAGGCACAAAACTCGCGCTGAGCACCAAGAGCTATGGGCCATATCGGAAGTGCAAAATATCGCAACTCCCATGTTAATTCTCTGATTAGAAACTTCCAATGAGAGGGGCATATGATTGTTTTCCAATCTGAGCAGAAGAGGTCATGTGTAACTAAAGGGAGGCAGGAATTATATAACGAAAAGTCGGTTCTCCATAATATTTCAGACACTTTATAATATATAAATGAACTACAACCACTTGTCATGAGGTTCAGGACTTTTGGATATCGGGGATTTCAAATGAATTCCTCCGAGACCAAAGATCTGATATATTAATATGTGCACCACTTGTTTTTTTAATTAAGGCTTAAAGCCTATGAATGATTCTTGGTCTCGGGGGCTATGTATAAAATAAAAATAAATTATTTACAAAATATTTACAATTTAAATTTAATTTTTACAAATAAAATATGTTCAATCTTCAATTAAGCGTCATATACCAAACGTTCAAATGAGACCACAAAAAGTTATGATAGTAAAAGAGAAACAGATTGAACTCATTGAAGCAATCCGATTCTCAAAATCAAATAGTAATATGACCGACCATTCGATTAAAGGGCCCCATAGTGAAAATTAAGTGAATAATGGGGGGTTGTGTTTTTTCCACAATACGTTGGCAATGTAGTAAAGGACACAAGGTAGCCCCTTACAAAGTTGTGCAATATAACTTGTCACATTATACTAGCCAGAACCACCGCTTAAACAAATATAGATCTATGTTACAAATCTTGACTTCATGGATGTCCCCAAATATTGATCAGGACATTTTTCCTGATCACCACCGAATAAAACAAATATGTGTTGGCAATGTTTTCCAATGTTTTATCTAAGAAGATTCAGTTTAATGTATCATTAACATTAAAATCTTCCATTTTGTAGTCATATCGGCGTGTCTTTACGCCCTTTCAGTGCAAATGCTAGTATATGTATTACAAGCACATGTATGAATGGTGTCCCTCTTCATAAGAACTTATTTTATATATTTATGAACTAGTGACTCACATTCATGAATGTGAACACAATTAGCCATAACTATTACTCTTTTAGAAGCTTCTAGGAAGTAATTTAGTTATTTCGTTGTGAGTATTTAGTTCGAAAACTATTAGAAAGGGCAACCAACTTCAAGGATAGTTATCTTTTGAAAGTGTTTAGAATTTCACCAAATCAATGCCATTGTAGTTTAACCGTAGGAATTTCAAAATGGCGTCATGATAAAAATACAAACAAAAAACAACTAAGTTACACTATTGCAAGAATTGTTGCATGCAAATTATCATCCATTTTGATCATTTGACACCCACAAATATGGAACATTATCGAGGTGGTGTAAGACTATTTTTATTATTTTTTGACATTGTCTACCTCACATATACTCACATATATTAATAAAGATTGGTTAGAAACAATTTTTATTGAGCACATTGTATTCGTGTTCACATGAATTGTAGTTGATTGTTAAAAAGCTTCATTCTCCTATAAAAGGCACTCTACCTCATTTTACTTGTGGGATATAATTGAACAAATTTTTGCCAAACAATTTTTATTGAGCACATTGTATTCGTGTTCACATGAATTGTAGTTGATTGTTAAAAAGCTTCATTCTCCTATAAAAGTCACTCTACCTCATTTTATAAAAGGCACTCTACCTCACAAGTGAACAAATTTTTGCCAAATAATATATACATTTTTTATCTTTATCAGTTCTATTTGTTTTGTTCAAGAGTTGTTGCATACTCCTAAGGTGAATTAGGTGAATTTGATGGGTTGTTGCATACTCCTAAGGTGAATTTGACATCAAGGTAAAGGTGTTCGAGGGTATCGTGAACTCTCTTTTACCTTTATTTAGTTTTTAATTTAGTTTTTAATTTATTGAATTATTAAATTTAGATATCCCTAGTATCTTTGCTCTTTAATATAAGAAGTTTTTCATTTTTTTTTGTTGTCAATATTGATTAATTTTCCTTTTATGATTTAACCTTTTTCTGGATTGTGTGGTGCTTGAATTTAATTTGAAGCCCCTTATCTATGCCTAGTAAGGAACTCAAGCTCGTAGCTCGTTTCATTTTTTTTTGTTGTCAATATTGATTAATTTTCCTTTTATGATTTAACCTTTTTCTGGATTGTGTGGTGCTTGAATTTAATTTGAAGCCCCTTATCTATGCCTAGTAAGGAACTCAAGCTCGTAGCTCGAGGAAAAGAGCCATCAAAGAAAGGGAAAGAAGATATTCGTTCAAGTTATCAATCAAAAGTTTGTTCTTTTAATTTTTGAAGGAAAAGATTGTTCTTTTAATTTTTGAAAGAAAAGATTGTTTCTTTTAATTTTTAAGGAAAAGATTCGTTCAAGTTATCAATCAAAAGTTTCTTCTTTTAATTATTTCTCTTTGAGAAAATTTAATGCCTTGAAAGAGCCATCAAAGAAAGGGAAGGAAGATATTCGTTCAAGTTACCAATCAGAAGTTTCTTCTTTTAATTATTTCTCTTTGAGCAAATTTAATGCCTTCAAGATTCAAATTTTCAGAAATAAACTTGCTTTATTTAAGCTAGTAAATATTGGTCATGTTATATATGTCTCATGAATTTGGATTTTAACAAAATAACTGGATACACACAATCAGCACATTAAGTTCCAAATAATTTTAATTTGGGCAATAATCGCATCACATAAAATTTACATTTGAACCAAGTATAATCTCCAATCTTACCAAATTCTTCTCCTTGAGAGTTCTCTACCATTGCTTCCAAGACTACCCCATTCATCAAAATGGAGCAAACATGGACTAAGCATTGTGAGCATTTGGACTAGCATTGTGAGCATTTAAACAACAACAGTTGAATGTGAGTTAATACCTAGGTTCTTAGATCACCACCTACCTCAACAATAGACCATACGATTAGCCAAAGGGATTCCCCATTCGACATATCCAAGTCTAAAGTCAGTGAACCTTTTCAGTGACAGTGCTGGTTCACTTGATAGTTGCCTTGGGCATTCTCATTCGATGAAGTTAGACTTTTCCTCTAGGGAATGTTCGAGAGCTAACAGGACACACTCAAGAGATTTATCTCCCTTATGCAATATTTGAATAAAAAATATTTGCATGGCCTCTAATTACAAGTAGAGGCAACATTCTATCCCTGAATGGATCTCCTCTCCACTCTTCACTTGGATTAAGCCATGCTAAATTTTTAAATTCTGTCATTAATAGATAAATGGATCCAAAGCTATAATATTAGTAACCAAATTTGATTAAGCCACAGGCTAAATTTTTAACTTCTGTCATTCCCTTCGTTTTCCAAACCTCCCAAACCTCCTTGAGGAAAAGAAAATAGATAAATGGAGTGCCAAAGCTATAATATTAGTAACCAAATACAAAGGAAAAGAATATAATAAACAAATCAACAAACCTATATTATCAATAACCAAATCCCAAATCTGCACCAAAATACTCAATACTCGAAGCTACCCATGTGTACTACTCTTCATGTTGGGTTCCATCACAATCAGCATACAATTGCTTTAAGAAGGCCCTCTAACATGTTCTCTATTTCTAATTGGAACAAAACACTTTGGTACATAGGACCAATTGGGGTGCATGTCGTACCCTGCACAATTTTGGAGAATTGGCATCGGCTCTCTTTGCCAAGCGGGTCATCCAAGCTGTGGAAGGCAATTATGTGGGCCAAGGGCTACTGCTGGACAAAAAAGGTCTGCCAAAGCAATTATGTCCAAAATTATCTTTGTCATTCCCTCTCGAGTTAGAGATTCAAGCATATTTGTAATTCAGATCATTTGAAAGGCAGAAATCGAACTCTTATTGGCAAGGAAAGAGCTCTCCCTTCAAAGAGGTCTTTATTTCTCTGTCATAATAAGGAAAGAGCCCTCCCTTCGAATTAGTCTTTCGTTTCACAGTCATTGCTTGTGGTGGTTGACATTGATTGTTTATGCAGGCTTGACATTCACAACGACATATGTCAAGCCTATGCATGATTATGTTGAAACAAGCATCAATATTTCAAAATGAAAAAGTAATGCTTGATTGTGTTGAGAAAGACATCAATACATTTCATGGCCATTCCTCCCCTCAAGAGGTGTGGTCAAAATAAATAAATAAAATTCACTGAAAGAGAAGAGATGTCAGATCTTGCAACCATCTACATCTCAGGCACATAATACATCCATCAGAAAATATAAATTGGTTATCAACTAACATCGCAGGCACATAATACATTCATCAGAAAATATAATTTGGGTATGAACTCAAACAAATTAGCATATATATTGTATGGAAGCTTTCCATACTCGAACAACGGTATATCAGGATTAGGTAAAACAAACTCAACCATTCTTTTGAAAGGAAAATGGCAACTCTCACAAAATAGCTTTAGCTAATTAAAGCGATAACACAATCTTGCAAATAAAATACATTGTGTATACAGAGGTTTACAGATATACTGCAAATGTTCAAAATATTCAGCAAATTCTAATTTCACGGTGACCTATATTCTGTACTTTCCATATTGGTCATGTCATCAAATTACCAATGTAGAATCTAATCTACATAACAATGTTATATATTTTAAACACGTTTAACTAAAACTATCAAGAGAACCGCCACAGAAAGCATCAAAGTGGCCTTTAAAGTCCTCTCCACGGGATCTCCATCCTTCTCAAAAAGGACTTTTTTGTCTGCCAATCCAAAAAATTGCTGAAGAACTTCTGTTATCTTCTCGAAGCATTCCATCACCTTCATCTTAGTAATCTCAAAAGCCTGCATGAAAGGATTCTCCTGGTGACGAGGTGGCTTCTCTGTGTCCTTAGGCAACTCTGGTCGCATTGATTCACCTGCAATGCACAACCAATGATCACCTCCCTAAGTCAAGACTGAAGATCTAGGCAAGGCATGCATTTCATAAAAGAGAATAATCTATACAGATGAATAAATACTCTTAAATGGGGCTCCAAAATAATATGGCACTAACCTTTCTGGAGTGCTTCTCTGAATTCAATAACTTTCTCATTTTTTAGCAGAGCATCCCACATAGCTTTATCCGAGGCTAGTGAGATGACCATTCCCTGCATCAATAAATCACAATGAAAAGAAATCAGCTAATCAACAAGAGTATACCTGACAATTCATTCAGAAACGTCATTCAGCAGTGTGCTTTAATGTTGAACCTAGTGCCTCTATGGTATAGCTTTTCATACAAAGCTACTCCTAAATACCTTTATAGACAACCTATGAATAGAATTTTTTTCTTATTGACAACTCCCAAAGGCCTCTGAATAGTATCCTCCAAAGGATCAAAATAATCGATGCACTAAGAGAGTTGCAATGGTGTAGTTCAAATATTGGAAATTCCAACATTTTCAGAATTGGAAGGAAAAACATGCCGTAGATGTCTCAAGGAAGTTTACTGATATTTGTTCACCGAAAAGGAAATAATGAAGCTTCAGAATCAACTACCTTTAAAAGAAAAACTGTAAACACCTTGGCAGTACTAAATTAGGCTGCAATTTCTTCAATAACAATTTAGAGGGTTGGAAATTATTGGAAAATAAAAAGGAACCAAAACCAAGGACGTTGCATATTTGGTTTATACAAGAAGTCAAAATCCACCAATGATAACTGAGAGGAAGTCAGACGATAAATTCTAAGAGAAAGTCAAACGCATGCATCTGTATAGATAAAAGCTTCCAACACAGGTTAGCTATTCTGCTACTATGCACCTCAAATAATCAAGGAGAGACCAAAATAGCAGGATATGGTTTTGCTTACAAAAATTGAGAATGCACTATATGATTGGACAAAGATAAAATCCATTTGCATTAAAACAATCACAAACATCCATCATTTGAAATGGCAAAAATAATCATATTCTACAAGCCTGTTCGTATAAATCAAAGAACTGAAAAAATGATATACTCATAGAGAGGGAGATGATCATTTAGAACAAACCGGACTCAATGAGGAGCTGACATGATTTAAGGGCTACACGAGGATCCTCTGTTGAATGGAATATTTAGAATTCGAATTCTGCACAGCTTTGTAAGTTCTACTGTTTGGTTGTTCTCTGTTTTTTAAATTTTGGACTCCTAAACTTTCTCAACACTAATGACCATTTAACCAGCTGTTCAGTTTTCATTGACTGGCGATAACAAAACCTGTTCAAATCTAGGCATCAGTTCAAATGGAAGGAAAATTGCCATAGTTGAGTGTCACGGGCAAGAAAATACAGATATTGCCACTGGAAAATTTATTATTCATGTCACAGAACTGAAAATGGATTTCATGGGTTTTTCTATAGATCATTCAACAAGTAGGGACAACACATAAAAGACATATAAGGTATACCTGGACAGCAGGATTGCTTTGAAGCATGTCAAATGCTTCACGAACATTGTCATGTCCATCCTTATGCACAATTCTGTACTTTTCTTCATGCAATTCTTGCTCCATTTGGTTTGGGTAAACTAAGCTCCCATAGGAATTGTTCTCGGTCCCTTGCACGGTTGAAATTTCGACTGAATCAGAATTTGCATGTACTGAAGAGGACGATGATAAGGTGCCAGAAACAGGGATGATGCCCCTGCAAACAAGGAGATCAATTAAAAAGTGTTGTACTAATGGATGTTCAAATGTTCCTGCAAATCCAGTGTCCTAATAACTAGTCAACTGAAAACATAACATTTGAGAAAGCAACACAGATTATGAAATAGTATTGAAGAACAATAGCTTCCAGTACAGCAAAAATAGCATAAACTCATGTTCATAATTCTTCTATGCATAGCAGATAATGCTTATGAAAAAATTAACAAATGTGTGCACTAAAGATTTGAGTTAAGGTTTAAAGTCCACAAAAGAAAAAAACAAAAACATTAGACAATAGACTTCCAAATAACACAGTTAAATGCAGCCCCATTCATTCAAAATAACATGTTGGTTTAAAGTGCTATCGTATAACTCCACATATTTGTAATCTAAATATTTAAGAATCACAAATTCATCATCTAATGCCCTATATCGACTACAATCCACAAAAGGAGTTTTATTATATTTGAAGGAAAATGAATGCCCATAGGTGAGGAAATCTCCAAATTCAAATTTCTTGCTACAGATTTCCTACTGAAGATGTTTTATATTTCAAGAGGAGGAACACTGGACCGTCGAAATAGAAAAAATGAAACAAAAGATATTAGCCACAGTAAAACCATCTATTTAAAAATCCACTGAAGATCCTTTCCAATAATTAGTGGTTTCATTTAGAGATGGTTGGTTCACTTTGTCACAATGAAGTCACAACTCCTAGGAGATATTAGCATTGTTCATCATTTTCTGCCTAATTTAATCAATCAGGTGGCACCTTTCTCCAAATCTGACAAAATTGTTAAAATAAAAAATGGTTTACATTCTATGCTGTCACAACTAGAGAAATCAGACATAATGACAGATCCAAGCATGCCCTTTTTCTTCAAGAGATTGACCCCCACCATGGATTCTCACAAGGTTTTAGATGATGACTTAGGGCCCTTTACACTTTATGGAAGGCACCCTCTACAGCTCAGGGAATCTCACAACCTACTGCTCCTGAATGGTCTACTATGTTACCTGATTTTGGTGGTTTCACGTGTTCCTCCACAATGGCAAAGCTAGCGTGGTCAATCATGTCCTGGCCAACAAGCTGTTGCTCCCTCACATCCAGCACCCTTTGATCTCCCCCCTCCCTTTTGTAGACAATGCACTCATTACCTCTCCTCTACACCTCCACCCCCCTACACCACTTCATTCTTGTGAAAATTCTTTGATTGCAATTACTGGATATTATTCTCCTAAGTGTTAGCAGTTTAATTGTTTACGGCAATTAACGAATATTTCACAATTGCAATCTTCACCGTTAAAACGTTGTGGAAAATAAAAACTAGGAACTGAGAAATAGATGCACACACAATAAAATCGACACAATAATTTTTGGACTGAAAGTCCCCGGAAAAACCCCGAAGGGAAAACCAGTGCAGCAAATGAGGGTTCACAGTAAAACCATCTATTCAAAAATGGAGACAATAATTTGGCTACCTCACCGGCAATGCTACAGCAAATATCTGGCAAAATCTTTGGCAGAGAATTTTCTCCCTCTGCAAATTAAGTGGCCTCCCTCTAGCCTGCTCGCACTGCCGCCTACTGGTTGCTCACATTACTAGCCTGCCCAAGTCTAGACAGCACCTAAAACTGCCTCGAATAGGGTTGTCTAGCCTCCCTCTGCCTCTAGAAATGATTCACACTGCCTTATGGGTGGTCTCCCGACCTTCAACACCTAAAAATCTCTCTTTCCCACAACTCGCACTAGGGTTTCTAGCTCTCTCGCACTGCCTGGATGGATTTTCTGCAAAACAATTTGGCTTCCATCTTTCCTGCCTCTCCGACACTGGAAATTTTTTGGGAAACTCCTCTGGAATTCTCCTCAGCTGCTCCCTCAATCATTGATGCTCTACTTCTCTGGCTCAAACTCTCTTCCCTGTTGAATCTTTGCATTGGGTAGCTCAATCTGCCAAGGTAACTCACTCCCCTCTTGTGTCTCTCTCCATGCCATCGACTTTCTCTTATAACCTCTCGCTAGAGCTTCAACGACCATGATTAGATCCTAATCAATAGCTAAGATCATCTCAAACTCGATCCATGTGAGTCTCCAGAGCTTTCTCGATCATCATTAATTGATCAATTTTCCTAAGTTAGACTTAGGCATTTTTAATTATTGATCAATTAATTTAATTAAGGCGTTTCACAAGCTTATCACACGAAAGCTTTTCTGGGTTTTGGAGATCTCGTGTTCCTTAGCCTCTTAAACACAAAACGAGACTAGAACGCCTGTCCGATGCTGCCAAAATCTAACAATTTTGGCACCCCATGCACTATTATCACTTTGAAAGGGATCATGTCGACTCTTATACCTCTCACATTCATCAATTGGTTTGACCCCTTCCCCACTTCTCATCCTTGGTGGAGGTCATGACAAAGTATGAGCCTATCTCCAAAACCATCTAGAAGGCTACTCATCATTCTTATTCCCACACCATCCAATGTCTCTCCCGTGTACCTAAACCTAGCTTCTAACTCGAAGGAAAAATTTACGAATCCATATTATCTTATTAATGTAGAAACCTTAGCTAATCTTACTAATTATTAAAATTCCAACTATAAAATGTTTGGTAATAAGTTTTATAAAAATATTCAAATTTCCAAGGATTTTATATAGTTTCAAGAAAATTTTAGCCATTTTTAAGTAGAGTCATTTTATCCTATAATTTGGACAAAGCATGTTTTGAAAAAAATAGAAATTGGTGAATCTTTTTGGTGAAAAAAAAAGGACAATTATCCAAAGGATGAAATTTAGCCCCTAAGACTTTTCTTGTCTGCCTCCTAAATCACCTATATGACGAGGAGTGCACACTCCACCATAGACACCTTTGTTTCTCCCTTTGGAACAATAACCTTTTTGTTCCCCGCCTTCAAAAATCTTATTGTTGTCTCATTCACAGTTAAAAAAGGAATCCTCCCCATTAGAAGATGTGAGCTTCAAGAAGCCCTCCTCCATTCACCTAAATATTTTTGGTGCACCTTTTTCCTTCAACAATTGCTCTCTCCAATAACTTATATCCTTGGTGCATTTTCCTTCATGCTACCTCCCTTTATGATGTCCCTATGTAGCCTACAATCCACATTGCCTCTCCTTTATCCTATTGTCTTATATTATCTCATTGCAACATTGAGAGGGCCATAAGGGTTATGAGTACCAGCAAGGCCATTGACAAGGAAAGCTTTCATGACAAATTCCTTAAAAGTTAAACATGACATTTACTTTGTTTCCTTCCATAATGTTGATTTGTTTAATCATGTTTGTTCAAGTTTCTATCCATCTTGGTCCCACCATACCATCAACCCAATTTCCAAATCAAGCATCAGTTCAAATCCAAACAACTATTGGACCATCATAATCAGACACACCTCTAAGCTTTATGCTACAATCCTTCCTTTGTGGCTCAGATGAGCCCAAGTGGGGACACATAAGAGACAAAGCACATGCAAGTTTCTACCCAAGTAACCAGGGCATTGATCACATCTTCATGCTCTATAACATCATTGAGGTGGATTGTCGACAGTTTGAAAGTCTCTTGTTTTGTGAACTTTTGAAAGGCGTTTAACTCAATCCCAACAAAGGCCTTGTTCCAAATGTTCTATGATATTGGCATTTTAAACACCTCTTGATTGCCATCATGAAAATCTATGAGTTAGTTCTTGGTCATCTCTAGGCTTCCCACGGCCTCTTTAATCTCATTAGAGGGGCATTGAGGTCATACAAGGGTACCCTCTCTCACCAACTCACTTTGGAATTTACATTGATGAGCTAGTGTCCTTTCTCAAGGAGCATATACAGGACTAACGCAATTAACTTCAATGCCACATTTTAATCACCTTGCTTCTTTTTTTCCATGACATGATTCTAATAGTCTCCTCACCTAATGGGTTGTAGAGACAAACAGATGCCCTATCCAACTTTTGTGATCTTTGAAAATTAACAATTAACTTCAATAAAACTAAAGTTATGATCTTCAATGTGTCGAATCATGCTCTTTATCACTACCAATTCCACTTCCACTTCCACGGGGGGGCAAGATCATCAAGGCCTAGACTTGCTTGAGGGTTCAATTCTCACCACCTCATTTCAATCTAAAATATGCTTTCCAAAGTTAACAAGATATTGAGAGACAATATTTCCAAAGTCATTTCCAAGTTTGTCAACTGTGAGTTCAAATTCGAACCAAATGACTTAGCATGCACCCTCTCCCTCTTTAACTAAAGGTGATGCACCCTCTCTAGCTTCTACACGGCACAATAAGGTTCTAATGAATTGTGCCAAGAGCTTTTGCTGTAGAAAACTATCCAAGATACCGACAACCATAACTAACTCTCACTCTTACCAAGGAAAGTGTTCTCCATCACACCAAGCTACTCTTTGAACATATCGAATCCCCTTTTGTAAGCAGCTTAGTCAATATATAAATAATCTATTGATATGTTCGAATATACTCTAGACCAACTGCTCCCTTCTAAGCCTTGTCCTTGATAAAATGGTACATGATGTCAATGTGTTTGGAGCAGTCATGACATATTGGATGCTCAAAAAGTTTGACACAACTCCCATTGTCATAGTAGATCATAGTAGGATCCAACACCTCACCTACCAACTCTTCAATCAACTTGCAAAGCTATATGGCTTCGCAACTAGCAATATTGGCTACCATGTACTATGCTTCAACTAAACTCAACACTATTAAAGCCTGTTTCTTGTTGAACCAAGAAATCACTCCTGAACCCAAATTGAAACATCCTAAAGTACTCTTCCTACCACTTGAATCTCCTACCTAATCAAAATCAACTTCCCATATGTGGTGATCTAGGTTAATTATGCCTTAGGGCTTTCAAGGTATAGGGTTTTAACATAATTTTCTCACTCCACTTCAATGGTTAATTCCATAAAAATTAGTATTCTTCAATGAAGAATACTAGTTCCCAATAATGCAAAAAAACTGAATAAAACGGTGTAGCGTTCATTTCAATAAAATGAACAGAGTAGTATCAAACAATGCAATAACCCATAACACAATGCACTGTCCAGTGAATCCACACAGCAATATAGTTCAAATTATAGACCAAAATTCCACTTTAATAATGTATTGATATCTTAATCAAAGATCCAGGTTCTACGATCTTGAAGAATTATCCCAACTAGATCCAATTATCAAAGTTAAATTCTTGAGGCAAGACCGCACTTGCCTAATCAAGTTTTATTGCCTCATGACAATGACAGCTCCAACATGCGTTCAATCTGCAATTAATCTACTCTAGAATCGCTACCAAGGAGGTCGGACTGCTTCAACGATTAATCAGTGCAGCTCCAGAGTTGCTTCATGCTGCAACCATAGAAAATAGTCATTCTACAATTAAGTTGGCTCTAGGAACACTAAACAAGTTAGATCGATTGATTTACAAAATGCACACAAAATTGTTTCACGCCGCCACAAAGAATAGTTGACCAAAGCATGGACCCGTGAAATCACCCAATGCCCGGCACTACTCAGAAGATCGTTCTATGCAACCACAGACGACAGTCGCGCGGTTTCAAGATTTGACCCAAATGTTGACCACAGAATCAACTGATAACAGTTTTAGAAGGGTTTTGATAAGTGTACTACAGCTACCGATAACTCACACCACTTCAAATGCCTATCTCAAAAGGATCACGATCTGCTCCAACGAACTATGTGCAGACAAGTCACGCCACCCCAAAATAATGTTCAGTTTCTTTGTCTTCAGGAGATCTTGGCCAGTCCAGGTGATTCACTACTTCAGGCCCAAAACTTGTGACTGCTTTCAATAATTCTGAACTAATCTGAACATGGGGCACTAAAGGCTTCTTGTCAAACTTACAAGAACCTCTCCCACTCCAAAGCTTATCGATTCCCAAGATCTAGCTTATGATTGATGGTTTGTGGAATTAAAAGCACTTGAAAGA
This sequence comes from Pinus taeda, assembly GCA_000404065.3. Taxonomy (NCBI): domain Eukaryota; kingdom Viridiplantae; phylum Streptophyta; class Pinopsida; order Pinales; family Pinaceae; genus Pinus; species Pinus taeda. The sequence continues at coordinate 21,728 of APFE030339196.1, forward strand.
GGTGTATGTCTTTGTTTGCCTTTAATTGCTAAGTGCTTATGTTCATTTGCTTAAACTGATATGAAATGCATATAACAATAAATAAAGCACCAAATACAATGCAGCAATAAGCAATCACACATAACAACAATATAATAGGGAGTTCACCCTGATATCTTGGGCTACGTCTCCTTGAGCTCTAATCAACTCAACTAGGCTCTTTGGGATTATGGCTGAATTCTTTTACAAGTTCCACACTCAACTCCAATAGGTTACGACTGAACCATTGGGCTTAGAATACCATTTTTATCCCTGGCTATTTGCCTCTCTGGCTCTTAGCTCTTGGCTTTGGCTCTCGCTCTGGCACTCTGGCTCTTGGCTCTAGCTCTCAGCTCTCGCTCTCGCTCTCGGTTCTCGCTTTGGCTCTCGCTCTTGGCTCTCAGCTCTTGCTCTCTGAGCTTCTGGTTTCGCTCGACCCCCAAGCGACTCAAAAAAAACTTCCTCTTTCAATTGTGCTCTCTGGCTTTTGTGAGGCATCCCTCCGGCTCTGCGGTTCCCCCAGCCGTTCCTCTGCCTCTCATCATGAGGAATCATTCCTTTTATGGCTCTTCGACTGGCCCTCTAGCTCTCTGGCTCTACAACTGGCCATCTGCCTCTGAGGCTCTCTGCGTATAACGCATTCCTGTTTCAACAACGCCCACTTATAGCGTGGCACAGGTGAATGGGAGCCATTACAAAGAAAATACACATGCAGCTTTTTTCCAGAACAAAATCTGCCAAATAACGCATTCTTGGTTCCTAATGGAAATATACAGAAACGCATGGAAATCCCGACAAAATGCTTTATGTTGGAACTCAAATTTTATCCAATCGCATCCATAATCCCATCGGGTCCGCCTTTGGTCGCAATATCGCAATCACACAGGCGAGAGGTCAAAACCTCAATACACCGGAAACACACAGAAATCCACATAACCCGGATTTCAAATTATATGTAGTCGCATTCATAATCCCATCGGGTCCGCACTTTGATTGCAAATCGCAATCACACGTCGCATATGTCAACAGCCTTTTATGTGGTTACGATCGTCGATCGCCGATATTGACGCATCACATATCGCAATTGCAATGCCCAATGGACTGTGCTAGCCAATATATATATCGTCGATCCGATACATATCGCCGTTGCCGATCCGCCGATCCGATCATCGCAATCGTAGGTCACCCATCGCAATCGTTGATCGACTCATCGCTTTAATCACAATCGGCTCTACCCGGGGTTCTGATATCGCATGCAAGCCTTCCTCTGATGCGATATATCGGAGATCGCTAATCGGGGGTCCTTACCGCCTTTGGTCTAAGTCCTTCCTTTGAACCTTTCGATGCGATTTTTCCATAGAAAGCCGTTATTTCTCTTAAGTCCATTTAATAAGAAAATGCCTCCTTTTCAAAGGACAATGGACAATTTTCTTTTTACAATATCTCCTTCATCCGAAGTCCGTTTTAGCCCATTCAAATTGCGTTAGATTCAGAATGAAGAGATCTCTGCAATGAGACCATTCCCAAGAGCATCCTTTGACTTCCATTTTCCTTTGTGAGGAAGATTTTTAGACTTAGAGTCTATACTAAATCCATTTTGGATCACGCCTTCCTACTAAAAAGCTTTTGGACTCCAAAAGATTAATATACTGATCTGAACAATAAATGAGAGTACCTCACCCTCTTCTTTCAGCCTCCATACGCTTGCCTTGCATAGTGCCTCTGAACCAAAGCCTTTGAACACTTTCCTTCCTAGATGTGCTTGTCCGTCTGGGAAGAACTGTCTTCCTCCTTGACTTCTTGCAGAACTCCTGCTGAGAAGGTCACAGAAGGTAGTTTGAACTTCTTTGCCTTGATCATTGATCTAAGGTGGCTCAAACCAATGTGAAGTTACATCTGCTTCACAAAATTTTCATTTGTACCTGTTTGACATACTGTCAACAACAACTGTTAACAACAATAAGATTACAGACAACAACTGGATGGCCTAAAGTCTTGCTTCATCAAAAGAAACAGATTTTCGCATCTTGTGAATTACCTCCATGTCCTTACATCTGCATACAAATGATTGACTAGATAACAAGCCAACAAAACATGCCTTTAAAACAATTGACCCTTCAAGTCAAGCATGTACTTTCGCTTAAGCACACTATACTTTCATCTTTCAACGTTCGCTTAAGCACACTATACTTTCGAAGCTGAAATGAAATATAATGTTGCAGCAATAAAGTGAGTCTCCTACTCAACTTTTCCATTCACCTTCTTGGTAGAGTCTTGCAACTTGCATCTCATTAACAAAGAAATGCAAATAGATGCATTATATCAATAGACATGTAATCTTAATTGGATAAGAACTCTAACCATTTCTTACCAATCCATTTCAAAGGTCCTTCCTTTGTCTGCACATCAGCGTCAACATGTGAATCATCTTGAAACACATCATTCATGGAATCTTTCTTTCCATTCTTGCCATTCTCTCTTTCCACCCTCTTCAAGTTTTGTGGAAGCATTGTTGGATTCAGAGTCCAACATTTTGCAGCAATATGTCCTTGCTTATGGAAGTAAGTGCAACACATGTGCATCTTCTTGCCAGCATGATTTGCCTTGTCCAATGGATCAAGCCTTGTCCAGTGGATCTTTAGCTTTTTGCTTCCTTTCCTTCAAAAGTTTCATATATGTAGCCATTCTATTCCAACATCTAGAAACATTATGGTTATCCAAACCACAAAAAGAACATGCAATTCTTTTCCCATACTTATATGGAATTTATCATGCTTTACATAATCAAAAGGAATATGATTAGAACCAAATTTAAACCTTTCTCTTTTACCTTCATGAGGAGGTGAATTGAATGAAGAAGTAACTCCCTTTGGAACACCATCAACCTCTTCAATGGTTTCAGAGTTTCCAAAACTCTCTGGTTCAAGTGTATGCTGATATACACCTTCTTTCTGCAAAGTGTGCTTCACACTATTGCATTCCCCAAGAATACAATCTTCACACTCTTGAGGTAGAAGACCTGCAATGAAACTCCTTCTTGGAGTTGTTTCAATGGTCTTCATGGCAGCTTTGGAACTTTTTCCATAAGCTTGTCCATAGCCAAGACCCAAATACTTAGGCCTTTCCTCAACTATTATTGGCTCAACAATACCCTGTGCATGTTTTGCCCAAGTCTTTTCCTTCATAGCCCATCTTGGACATTAACTTGGAACGTATGCCTCTGGTATGATTTTCAAAAGAACCAATATAAACATTCTTAGAGGAAATTGAAGACAAACTGGAATTATTTACCTCTTCTTCAAGCTGATACTTGACTAAGGCTTCTTTTGCAACAAAGAGTTGTGCCTCCAACTCATGCATCCTTTCCAAGTTCATTTTTGCAAATTTGAAATTGTCTCTCCATTTCTTGCAATTTGTTAGAAAGTAATTGCTTCTCTTCCTTCATGGAATTCAACTACTCTCTAAGTATGATGCTCTTCCTTCCATCGTCATACATTTCTCTCACCATATCCATCATGATGAACAAGTCTTGCTTCATGTCTTCATCAAAGAATCTTGTGAAGAAAGAAGAATTTGAGGACTCACTTGTCGAAGTTGTCATTATCAAAATGAACAAAAGAACTTCAAACAAGATTAACAAAGAGCTTATTCAAGCAACCTTTTGCAACAAACCTCTTGTGCTTCAAGGATTGCTTTGCGGTCCTTTGGGATAAGAAGAATGCCTTCAGCCCTTCTTCCTTCTTGTCATCTCCTGAACTTAGCTATCAATAGCTTTCACCTCTGCAAACTCAAACAACAGTAAGTTTAAAAACAATCAAACAGCAAAATCCTTGCTACTATTTGAACACCTTTCAAGTCAAACAAGCATATAGATTGCTCTGTCAATCAAGCATTCTGATCTAATACCACTTGCATCATGATACAACCTGCTTCATGATACAACCTGCTTTGGTATAACTTACTCTGATATAACCAGCTCGGATATACCCTGCTTTGAAGGTGGGGTTAATCAACCTGATGCTTTGATATAACGTGACTCTGATGCCACCTGATCTGAAAATGGGGCACTAAAGGAGGCTTCTTTTCAAACTTACAAGAACCTCTCCCACTCCAAAAGCTTATCGATTCCCAAGATCTAGCTTATGATTGATAGTTTGTGGAATTAAAAGTGCTTGAAAGAGGTGTATGTCTTTGTTTGCCTTTAATTGTTAAGTGCTTATGTCATTTGCTTAAACTGATATGAAATGTATATAACAGTAAATAAAACAACAAATACAATGCAACAATAAGCAATCACACATAACAACAATATAATATGGAGTTCACCCTGATATCTTGGGCTACGTCTCCTTGAGCTCTAATCAACTCGACTAGGCTCTTTGGGATTATGGTTGAATTCTTTTACAAGTTCCACACTCAACTCCAATAGGTTACAACTGAACCATTGGGCTTAGAATACCATTTTTATCCCTAGTTGTTTGGCTCTCTGGCTCTCAGCTCTAGCTCTCGCTCTCGACTCTGGCTCTAGCTCTTGGCTCTGGCTCTCGGCTCTGGCTCTCGACTCTGGCTCTAGGTCCTGGCTCTGGCTCTAGCTCTGGCTCTTAGCTCTGGCTCTTGGCTCTCGCTCCAGCGTTCGCTCTTGCTCTCTGAGCTTCTGGTTTCGCTCAACCCCCAAGCGACTCAAAAAAAACTTCCTCTTTCAATTGTGCTCTCTGGCTTTTGTGAGGCATCCCTCCGGCTCTATGGTTCCCCCTGTCATTCCTCTGTCTCTCATCATGAGGAATCATTCCTTTTGCAGCTCTTCGACTGGCCATCTGGCTCTCTAGCTCTGTGGCTCTATGCATATAACGCATTCCTGTTACAGCAATGCCCGCTTATAGCATGGCACATGTGAATGGGAGCCGTTACAAAGAAAATATACAGGTGGCCTTTTTCCAGAACAAAATCTGCCAAATAACGCATTCTTGGTTCCTAACGGAAATACACAGAAACGCATGGAAATCCTGACAAAACCCTTTATGTCAGAACTCAAATTTTATCCAATCACGTCCATAATCCCATCGGGTCCGCCTTTGGTCATAATATCGCAATCGCATAGGTGGGAGGTCAAAACCTCAATACACAGGAAACACACAGAAAACCGCATAACCCGGATTTCAAATTATATGCAGTCGCATTTATAATCTCATCGAGTCCGCACTCTGATCGCACGTCGCATATGTCAACGGCACTTTATGTGGTTACGATCGCCGATATCGGCGCATCACATATCGCAACCGCAATGCCCAATGGACTATGCCAGCCAATATATATATATATATCACCAATCCGATACATATCGCCGACACCGATCCACTGATCCAATCATCGCAATCGCAATCACTGATCGGCTCATCGCTTTAATCGCAATCGCAATCGGCTCTCCCCAGGGTTCCGATATCGCATGCAGGCCTTCCTCCGATGCGATATAGCGGAGATCACTAATCAGGGGTCCTTACCGCCTTTGGTCTAAGTCCTCCCCTTTGAACCTTCCAATGTGATTTTTCCGTAGAAAGCCTTTATTTCTCTTAAGTCCCATTTAATAAGAAAATGCCTCCTTTTAAAAGGACAATGGGCAATTTTCTTTTTACAATATCTCCTTCATCCAAAGTCCGTTTTAGCCCATTCAAATTGGGTTAAATTCAAAATGAAGAGATCTCCACAATGAGACTATTCCCAAGAGCATCCTTTGACTTCATTTTCCTCTTTGAGGAAGATCTTTAGACTTAGAGTCTATAGTAGATCCATTTTGGATTATGAACATGGAAACCCTTCTATAGGGAAAACCCTAAACTGCTAACTCAAGCCTCAATGAAAAATGATGACTGTCAAAACCTGTGACTGTTGTTCATTAATTCTAAATATGAAAAATCTGCTACAGGAAATCCCCTAAACTGCTAACTACTTCCGTCCATCTGACCTCTCTCTTATAGATATGAGAAGGGCATACTGGGGCTTACAAAGAATATATGAGAATCCTTTTTGGTAGCAATAAAAGCTTAATCTGTGTGGTTAAAATGGTCCATAGGAAATACTAATTTCAAAGAATAAAGGATTTGTGACTCAGATTCAACATTCGGCCTATAGATTTTGTAAACTTCCTGTAGTGACTCTTAATAGATGATTCAGAGTCCTTAACAATGGTAGACAAGTTTAGCAGGTTGAAGACAGTAAAAGAGATACATGCACCAACTTGATTACTTCTTTCATTTTACCACTATGGTTTCTGATGTCCTGTCATAGAGGATTTGACATCTACTTGGCTTTCATCCATAATGAAAATTTGAATATTTCTTGTATTCTCTCTCCTTGGTTGATTTCATCTAAATAATGGAAAGAGACAAGAAAGTCGTAGACAAACAGGAGACTGAATGCCAAGAAGCAGACTCTTGGTAACTGTCAAGAGCATATGTGGCAACCTGGTGACCTGGCAATCACCGTAATGTCTTCTTGACTCCAGGACTGAATCTTGAAAAGGGCCGAAAGAATTCAAGGAAGGGTCCTCATTTTGAACAATGAAAGATTCTAAGAACGGTGATCATGAGAATCTTCAACAAAGGGACTGCCCCAAAGACTGACAGATGAACAAGTCCGAATCACCAGGACATGTCCCCAGTGTAAATACACTATTCCAGGGCACCAAAAACTTGTGGCATTTGTAGAAAAAATTTACCGAACACTGAGCATGGAAAGGCTCAGAAAATTGATGCCTGTCTACAGTGGAAAGCACTATCCTAGAGCTTGAATTGTGCACACAACAATCTCAAAATCTCAAAGAGAGTGTTCACTGAGGGCGTTGAAATTATCTCTGTATTCTAAGAACGTGGAAATGGGAATCTAAAACTGAGAGAACTGTTCTGAACTGATGGAAGAGGAGGTTCAGAACACCAAAGCCTGCCTGTAGAGGAACTACATTGTCCAGACTCCAGAGCCTGCACTGGCATATAAAATCTCATCAATGGGCAGAATTATAGTGATTTTGGAACAAGTATTCTAATTAGTAAAAGCTGCAACATTTGTCAAATTAACTGGGAGTTTTCCAGGTAAAACTGCTAGTATACCACATTCAAAACACCAGTTTGCCTAAGCATATTAGTGTTGGGCCTCATACCATACTCAGCAACAACTTTTGCAGATAGAAATCTACAGCTCCAAGGCATTCAAGAACCACGTACTTCTGTTCTTAGCCACCAGAAAGGCTTTTCATGTTCCTTATGTTTAGCTTGTATTCCTAGACCAAATCCTAAATGCGCACCTATTCAAACCAATACCAAATTGATGCATGGCCATGCTTTTATTGGAATAATTTGCAAAAATACATCCTTTTATTTTAGGATCTTGCTTCGGATATGCTCATAAATGCAGCTAAAATCAGGTCTTCCAGGCAACGGTGAAAACATGGGTGCCCAATAATTATAGTGTTAACACATGAACCCTAAGCTTCACCAGCTCAAAATAAAAAATAAACTGAAATCATATTCGGGGTGTGCTTTTTTAAAGGAGAATGTAGGAAAAAGCTCAGCAAAGGGCCTATACAGAGGACTGAGATGTAATATTTTAGGAGACAGAACGGATAATAGAAAAGGAAGGAGATTTACAGATGTAGAGGCTATTCCAAGACACCAAAAGATAGGCGCTAGAATGGATGGAGGAACGCAAGAATACTGTCTCATTTTTCCAAAAGTATGTACCTCAGAAAATCTTGGTATTGCGTTCATGGTTGATCGTGTGAGTGAGAAAAGGTTCTTTGGTTACCTGTTTGCCATTTTTCTGGATTTTCCAATGTTCCACCAAGACTCCGGGACGGGGAAACGCAGGTGCGGGGAGACGCACAAGGGGGTCATGTGGGAGTACCCTTAAATTTTAGGGAAATTTAGGGGGGACGGGGGGATGTCAAGGTATATAAATTTTTAATATAATATATATATATATATATATATATATATATTTCAAATTCATATTCGATAATGAAAGCATAAATACAATGATACATACACAATTGAATTCAGTAATGAAATACATTATTCATCCATAGACCATGAGATTCAGTAATGAAATACATTATTCATCCTTACTAATACATACATGATTCATCCATAGACCATGAGATTCAATAATGAAATACGCTGATACATATTCAACATTCATTATTCACCATTCTAGAATCTACATTGATTTAAAAATTAAAGTCATCATTCATCACTCAAGATTCTAAATTGATTTAAAATTAAAATTGATCATTCATCATTCTAGAATCTAATTAGTACTAAGCAAATTAGACTATAATAGATACTGAAATCTAAAGACTGAAATAGTAAATTGATATAACTAAACTCAAATACAGTGGAGTGATGAGTCTAAAAGTCACACTAAAGTACATAGAGGGCTTGGTGCTCTTGATTAAATACTAATTCCATACCCTTGTACATGATAAAATGCAATGGAAACATTGCAATCCATCGAATCCTGAATTCCTGAAAAATTGTTAAGTCTGGTGGATTTTGAGTGAGATCAAAAATTCTACTATCTCCATATGAAATCCAATGAGGTCAGAACCACTCTCAAACATCCCGAGTCATTTCATGGTAATGTTAAAAATTTAAGTAAAAGTGACATTCTCCTTTAAGGGGAGGGCGCATAGCCCATTTCCCTTTTGGGGAGTCACGTCATTTCATGGTAACGTTAAAAATTTAAGTAGAAGTGACATTCTCCTTTAAGGGGAGGGAGAATAGCCCATTTCCCTTTTGGGGAGTCACGTCCCCCACACGGGGAAACGTCCCCCCTTGTGTCTCCCCACATCTCCCCAAAAGGAGGACGTGGCGAAACATTTCCCCAGAAGTCCCCCTGTCCTGGGTGCATGGGGTGTGAGGGGTGCGCGAACCCGACCCTGGGGACGCATCCGTGGAACACTGGGATTTTCTCTCCATTACAAATTCTCTAAACTTTGAGGGCACCCGGGGTCAGAGTACAGACCAAAATCTCTTCCTTGATTTTATTCTAAAGCTCCCTAGTGCAAGTTGACCAGTTGACAGAGTTGAATGGCCCGTACATACAATATGCAATTTGTATTGGCCTAATTAATTGTGGGAATCCTTGGGTATGCAGAGCTGAGTGATGGATACTCGTTAGGCCTTGTTTCGTAATCACCACTCCAACATCAAGACCGAGTTTTGGTTATTGGACTTGGAAATTGTGATTTTGATTTTGAGCTAGAGAAACTCAGGGCCCGAATATAACTCCAAACTAGTTAGGAAGCCAAAAGAAATACTAATTCTGTTGAACTGAGGCACTCTGCAAATCACTTCCCCATAAAAAGAAGGTTTTTGTTGGGAAGGGGGAAGTAGTTCTAGCTTCTTGGTGATAGATCCTTATTAGGCTTTATACTATCACCCCAACACCATCAGTAGCATACAAAAATTTGGCTGCTGTGACTTGGAAATGGTGATTTTCATTTTGAATTAAAAATCGAGAATCAAATATAACTCCATGTTTGTTAGGCCCACAGAAGATGCCGTTGCAGTGACATGAGGCACTCTCCAAATCACCTCCCACAAAGGGTTGACGGGAGAGTAGTTCTGGGTAATGAATCCTTAGGCCATCTACGATACTTGTGCCAATACCAATAGTAACAGACCAGGGTTTGACTACTGGGACTTAGAAATGGCGATTTTGATTTTGAATTGGAGAATGTCAGGGCTCAAATATAACGCCATGCTTATTGACCACCCATCAGGCAGACTCTAAATCACCCCCTGCTAAAAACAAGCAGGGTGAGGAGGTAAATGGTTCGACTCCCCATGCCCTGATGTAGGCGCAGGAAAGAGATGTCGGATTTGGCAATCAACTGACCTTGTAGGGTCACATAAATATTGGAGTTCAATTAAACAAGGATTTGGGCTTTCCGGGATTCCCAATTTACACAATATTGGAAACTAAATTGGCATCTGGCCAGAACTCTCAAACTCAAGACCAGCTATCTGGGAATATGGGTTCTTAATTAAAATACTGAACCTCGCGGCATTTGGCAAGGCACCGATGTCATTAATACAAATATAACACATGGAGAGCACAATTCAACTTATTTATCCGAGAAAGGGCCAAAAACTAAAACTTAAATCCTTCTGCAGAAATTAAAGGAAGGAATTGATGAACTTACTGTGATAGGGCATCATGTAAATCGGAGACGGCCTCCTTAACCTCGTACTGAGTGGGCACTGATCCAAAAATGAGGCGATCTTGGATCACAGGGTCGATGTCGTTGTGGTACGGCTGGAATTCCCCTTCACCTCCAGTGAATTCCCAGTCATCGAGTTGCCAACTTGGCGCGCTGGGCACAGTTTGCTGAGTAGCAATTCCTCTTCCTTGGTGGCAAACACATGCTGAAGCTCTCACTTTGGCCACGTTCCACGAACCACTCTTGCACGCTGAGCATGAAGCCTGCTGTGTCGCAGAGGCAGCCCCCGCGCCTACTCCGAAACCACCCACGCCAATCGCTCTGCCGACACTCCTGAGCATCGCCCCGCCTCCCATCTCTTCTTATTCCAATCTCAAAAAATACACCCTTGGCCTCTCTTAACCTGCCCAAACAAAGAGAGACCAGTTCTATGATTTGCAGATCTGTTCTCTTGACAATTAAATCGACCCACCCTCAGTAACTAACCGAGGCTAATGGCAGCTATATCAAATTTGCGATAGGATACATATACACAAAACATAGATCAATTTTGCAGCCGAAGATATATGGATAAAGATGATTTCGATATATCCTCTGACAAAACGTGGATATCGCTAACTTCGTGGCTAAGCAAAATGATGCCACGGTACGATCAAAAAATTAATGTTATTATAAAATTTTGAATATTATAAATATCTAAATGTTTTTTATCACCCAAAATTTAATGATATTTGGTGGGAGAGTTAGTAATCGGTAATTTTAAGTAGTATGGTTATTTTATGGAATTGTTTAAGTAGTATGGTTATTTTATGGAATTTCAAAAGAATTGAATGTTTATATATATAATTTGAGTGGGTTTAATGGTTAAGAATCTGTGATTTTTTGTCAAGAAGTCATATGTTTAAAACCACGGGGTAGAGTATGCATGTTTTTGTAGATTTGATAGTCTAATGGAGGTGGGTTCCTTATTCTACAAACAGGGGGTCTTATACACCAATTTGGTGTCTCCCTTGGCTATTTTATAGAATCTTAAAAGGAATGTTTAAAAATGCATTTTATAGTGGGAGAGTGAATTTTAAAAATGTATTTTATGGAATTGAATTTTCAAAAATGCATTTTAGTTTGTAGATATTCGTTTTTTATGTTATGCTTTTATTCATATATAATAAATTTGGAATTTAATATATAATGTGGATGGAATAGTTGTAAATTTCAAATAATTATGTGGATATGTATGTTTATTTTGAAACAGGTTTTTCAAATTTTAATTTATTTATCAATTATTATTAAGTGGATGGTATGTATTTAACATCCACAAAATATTTTTAATAATAGTTAAAGATAAAGGGTTAAGATTTATTTTAAAAGTAGCTATGTCATTTTCACTTTTCAATTTAATTAAAAAAATATTATGTCAACATATTTGAAATTTGATTTCTATTCCATTTTTATTTATGACATTAAACACCTTTTGCTTATCATTATTTTTTTTTCTTTGTTTTTATATATATATATATATATATATATATATATATATATATATAGATGTTTAACTCATATATTAATTATTTTTGTAATTAGCTATGTGGTTAGCTCAACTGGTTAGTCCTTGACGTTAAAGCACCTCTCTTATTCATAGGTCACAGGTTCAACTAGTTGAACCTAGTTCTCTCGACACTCTTGAGAGGTCACATGTTCAACTAGTTCTTTGGACACTCTCAAGGTCATGCTTTGTGGTTGAGTTGACAGGTAGGTACAAATATTTATATTTTGTAGATGCAACGGTCACTATCTCTAGTGATCCCTTCTGATGGATCTGCCTCGTACAAATATTTATATTTATATATTTTGTAGATGCAGCGGTCACTATCTCCAATGATCCCTTAGTGATCCCTCCCTTCTAATGGATTTGCATGGTACAAATATTTGTATTTATATATTTTGTAGATGCAACGGTCACTATCTCCAGTGATCCCTCCTTATGGATCTACCTGGTACAAATATTTATATATTTTGTAGATGCAACGGTCACTATCTCCAGTGATCCCTTAGTGATCCCTTTTGATGGATCTATCTGGTACAAATATTTATATATTTTGTAGATGCAACGATCACTATCTCTAGTGATCCCTTAGTGATCCCTTCTAATGGATATGCCTGGTACAAATATTTATATATTTTGTAGATGCAATGTCACTATCTCCAATGATCCCTTCGGATGGATCGTATTTTGTGGATGCAATAGTCACTATCTCCTGGGTCTATGAACCACATAGGAAGAAAAAAATTATATATATATAATGATGATAAAATTTTAAATAAAGTTATAAACTAATTCATTTTTACAATTTTTTGAAATTTTGGCAATTTGAGATGTATCATGATATAATGTCTTGATGTTTATTATGGATTGATGGTATAATACAAATATGAAGATGAACTTGAAGAAATATCCCCATACGTTTTATTGATTTGAAAAACAATTTTGAACATTCATATATATATATTCATTATCATGTATGTGATATCTACCCCGTAGTGTTATAAAGTAGTAGTGCAATCAATTACAAATAGAGTATAATATTTTTTGTTCATTAACAACTAATAAAACTCACAAAGTCCCAGATGGGGTGTTGACAATGAAAAAACAAGGGCATGGGGAGGAAGGGTTGCCACCACGCCACCTGGCCAATTAGTTGGGGGACATGGTAGCATGCCCTCATAAAAGTGTTTTTATGGAACCTTTGATCTTGAGACCTTGCCTCATGCGAATCGACTACAATACACTTGAAGTCGTGCTTGAACACTATCATTGCATTGAATATTTGTCGTCCTGCCAAGTTGCTTGTCAGGTCTCTACTCGTCTGGCGATAATTATCACTCAAATGCAGCTTATGGCGCTCTCTTTCAAGGTGCAATTCTCATTCAGTGTTGTTGGGCACCAGAGCCCCCGTCTACAAATATATCTTGGCTCTCGCTAAATGGATTGGGGAAACTAATTGACTCACCTCCTTAATCCTTGGCTACATCTTGCTTTTTTGTTCTTGATACACATTAGTTTCTCTAAAATTAATAGGTCCTCCCTCCGCAACTGGAGTTTTAGTGGCAATTTCCCATTGTAAATTTGGAGTATCAGAACAGCCTAATTGTTTCCCTCTCCTCGCAAGATCAATACTCATGTTATTGCCTCCAACTCTGGCTCCCCATGCATGTTGGATGACAATCTAATTGTGCATCAAATGCCTTCAACAAGAGCTCTCTCGATTGTTCTTGGTTTGATTTCCTCCCCTCACTCGGTTTCTATTTATGCAATTAACATCGTTACTAGTACCTCCTTGACCAACATTCTTGTCTGGTGCTCTCCTCACACTTCTCAACTTGCTCTTAGATCTTTGTGCTCTCTCTGGTTTATCTCTTATGGTTACTCACATTGTCTTGTTGGTTTTTTCATTGGGTATCGTTCACTCCTTCACGAACTACCTTAGCTTTTCCGTCAATCACTTATTTCTTTCTCATTTTCTGATTCCTTCCTTGCTTTACCTCCTAGTCACCTAATCCTTTCACTTCTACACCTGGACCCTCCTTTGTGTCTATCACTTATTCTCATCCCTTCCTGATAGCTTGCTCTCGAATGAATGTTGGGCCTCTCACCATGCCTCGTCAGTGTGCATGTGTCTGTCGAGGGGTAGATTACTACTAATAATAGGCCTCTTAGGGACTCTCACATACCCACCATCGCTTGGAGGAAACAACTACCAGGTTTTGGAATCTCACCTAGGGCCCCATCTAAGAGGAGCTCAAATGTTTAAAACATGAAGGAGTCTCTCAAAGATATCAAGTTTTGGACACAGAGGTTCTTATTGAACTGATAGATTTGGTATTGGATGTTGGACACAAGCATGATTGTTTCAACCAATACATGAACACCATTGACTTATATTGGCATTTGAAGTTTATCCTCAATAAAATCCTAATGGACCGATTTGAGCATCGAACAAGCATCCTACACTCCCTAAAGCACTTGCATCGTCATATTGGGACTTGGACCAATGCCTCGGTCACATTGAGCAACACCTTGGTATTCCTCCACTACAGGAAGCACCCCCCGCAACAATGAGGACCCCATTCAAGTTGTAGCCACAAACTTTGACCCTTTTGCTTAGTTTTATTCTATGCTTCAATTTATTTTGTTGTTTTATTTCACAGTTTATCCTAATGTCCAATCCAACCCACTTTTCAACATATGTATAATCTTATTAGGCCTTTTTCCACATTATGCTATCATATACCTCTCTACAAAGAGCACAATTTTGGCTAGGCTTTGATCTTCCTAGTGAAAGACTGGCCTAAAATATCTAGTATATCCATGTACACTCCTATTTAGAAGGAAATACAATATTTACCCTCCCAAAAAACTCTCGAATATAAATAAGTAATTGTTATTTTTCTTATTGCAAACTAATTAAGTAGACACATTTTTCCCTTCGTAATTAGAAGTAATCCTTTATTATTATTATTATTATTATTGGCAGATGGTAAAAAAAAAAAAAAAAAAAAAAACTAATTTTAATTCAAAAACCCCTTGGATGGGGTGAAACGTGATAGCCAAGAGGGGGGCAGGTTGTCATTGCCCCACTTGGGATTACATGGAAGTAGTGGAAACATGCCCCACACTGATGTTAATGCAACCCTATGTAATCATTTACTTCACCTCGTGAGAGTAGAATATGGGACAACAGTATGATTTGGGTGGACAACTCGAGAATTACATGTTTGTTGTTCTGATGATGTTAATTTATTTCAGGTTTGAAAAGGAGGTTGTTAGGGAAATCCTCCAGGAATTTCAGTGTAGGAAGCTTGCAAGATGTTGTATCCAACATATCCATTTCAGAATCCTCGCAATCAAAATATTTGGGGGCCAGCAGGGATTGTTCCCATATCTATCTAGATTTATGGTCTGGTTTAATTTGCAATTTTCATGTACTATAAATTGTTACTCATTCTAGGTCTTGAGTTTTAGTTACTGTAATGTGTTTTCCATTTTGACTCCTTTATTGTTGGTGCTTTTTCCCTTGACTGGCTTCCTGGGAGGTTTCTCTAGTGGAAAGAGAGTTTGGTGTAATTTCGATGAGGGGGTGGGGGGGGCATCTCTAGTCTTTTTATTATTGCAGGCTCGGTAGAGGTCTTAGGTTGGGTATTAGGTGCCTCAATGGTGCTATGAAAGCTACTTGATAACATGAGTCGATGATGATTTGTATATGTTACATTGGATTTTTCATGGTAGTTAATACTATTGGTTACTCTGCACTCGCATCTCTACTCTATGCATTTATACTAATAGCTCGAGGTTATATTGGCTCATTTCATGCAGTGCTTCCTACCTACCAACGACGTGGCTTCTGAAGGTAAATTCATCCACCTTCTTATTTGGTCTTGTAGCTTGGATTTCAGTTTGGTTGCTTGTTTTTTAGGTTGAATATTTCAAAGCCTAACTATCATAAAGCAGAGGGGAGGGTCTAAAGATCTGGAACCAGGCTAGACCTTTCCTACAAATTCTAAGCAACGAGACTATTGTGTTTGTCTCCCTTCCACTGTGGTTCTGTCCTCCTCTTATGACTAAGGAAAATATTAAAATATTAGATGGATAGGTGAGTTCAAGCACTTTAGGCATCAAGCAATTGCATCATTGTGTTGCCTTTTTTGTCAGATAACTTTAATAATTCCTATAGGCATTATATCAGTGGACTCTAATTTTGGTTTTTATCTCCCTATATCTCTCTCTAGGGACATCGGTTATATTCCCCAATGTCAGTCAGCACATGTCACACTAGACATCTTCCCCATGTCATAGCAGTGAGGTGCAGTTAGATGAGGGGCTACCTCATACTAGGAACAAGTTTACCAGGGAAGAACTTGCATGCACGACATAATTCAAGCATCCTCTTCTCGCTTCAAGGAACTTCCACCTCCACATGTTTAAGATGAGCTCACTAGCATGGAGGAGGAAGCCTCCTCTTACAAGTCCTCTCTTTCTGGCACAAAAGTCCTTATCGAATGGGATGATTAGGTTCCAAGTACCAATAACACGCAAGGAAGATACAACCAATATATGCAAGCTATCAATCTATACTAATAAATGAAATTCCTCATGGGCAAGACCATTCTTGATTGTCATGAATCATGTGTGGATTCTTGACTCCCTAGAGCATATCCATAATCATCTATGCAAATTGGAAAAAACAATGGAGCAGCTTGAGCGACATCTTGGCCTTCCCCTTGCAGTCGAGCAAAACTCAGCCGACCCCGCATCCCCAATATTGGTACTAGTATAAGATTCAAAGCCCGCAACATGATGGTTAATGTTTTTTATGTTTAATCACATAGTTTTTGTCTCTCTCCTCCTTACGAAGAGTCCATTTTTGGCTTTGGTTTGGTCTCCCTAGCGAGAGACCGACTTGAATTTTGTAATATGATGTGTAACCCTCAGTTTTTTTGTTAATGAAGATTACAAACAAAAAAAACGTGAATTTAAATTTTTTTTGGAGCCAACTTGTATTTTTTACTTTAAAGCTTATTTAGAGTTCATAATTTATGGAAGAGAATTGTGTAGAGGATTTAATACGTCTAACATTTCAGGTGGACAAACCACCCATTATTAGGCACCATAAAACTATTTTCTTTTAAATTAATAAAAGTGTTTATTTTTGTAGCGTTATATGACAACATCTCCTCTGTATTAGGGCATCTCTACAGTGCCTCTAGGCATAACAAATAGTAGCCAATAGTGACTATCCTCACTATTGATAAACAAATAAGCTTTACCACCTTTAAAAGGTACAGTTATATTTAAAAAATAAATAAAATTGAATAAATTAAGGTTATCATTCAATTTAGAAGAATAAAATAAACAAAAAAATTACATCACCAAATAGGTTCACAATATTATTTTTTGTTTAATTACTCTTAAGATAAGTGATTAAATTTATGTATGTTGTTCATATAGGAACCATCCATTATTAGCATGTGTTAGGTTTTCTACAAGTTTGCTCAATGCAATGATTGTCGTCCCTAGAGGGGGGTCACCTTTCTCCAAATCTTGAAGCTATTATGTTTTGCAACAAACCTCGCATAACTTGTTTTGTTAAAAAAATTGACAACATTCTTAATGCCCCTCTCTCGACTTCTAAGTTATTAGATGGCTTTGGCTATTACTAAGTCGTGCTTCATGGGACATTCTTCTAGTTTATGATCATATCCTTGGGCTATGGTGTTATGGGATTAAGAGTGCCCACCAACCTAGATAATCCTTCCTCTCAAGCTTGGCAGAGTGTTTTCAGTCAAATCAATTCCAAACTTTAGCAATTGGAGCCTCAATGGTTCAATCTTATTGGGAGAGTTATCTTGATGAAACCCAATCTCTTTATCCTTCCTATTTTCCAATTCTTGTTTGGCTCTTGTAGGCATCTCTCTTCATATAGTGTAAAAAATAAAATAAAAAATATTTGGCAAGGAGGTAAATACAGTAGAAAGAAGCCTCATTTAATTAATTGGAATTTGATGAGGGCTTTCTTCTAATAGCCACTAGCACATGAGAGATTATTAATTATAAATAATCTCATCAAGCGTGAAATGCATGGCCCCTCTAAGTGTGCCCTATGTTCGCAAGCATGTGAACCACACCTTACTTATTCTTTGGATGTGATTTTTCTAGGCAAGTGTGGAAATCAACCTTTATTTATATAACACATAGAATAAACATGTTGTTGACATGGAACAATATGTTTACAAAATGGAGCTGAAGTTACAAAGGAAAAGAGATATTTAAAAGGTTTCAGGCATCTATGCCAAATGCTAAAATACATGTGTTGGAAAATTTGGCTTAAAAGAAACAAATTTGTTTTAAAAGAGAAGAAAGTCAATCCAAGGTAGGTTGAAATCAAAGAAAAATTACCATTGGCCCACCATTTAATAGCCCAAAGTAGAGGCCCTTGGGAAAATCCATCCCTAAAGACAAGTGAGAAAGCCTGGTTCCAATAACTTTACATTCAAGAATCTCATTGTCACTTAGCTAGGCACAAATATTTTTCAAGATCATGTTGGCAACTTTGATTTTCCAAACTTAATCACCTTTCATAGAATTAGTGCAACAAGCTTGCTTCTTATTCTTTCAAGGGGTTCCTAAAGGAAATCGAAATGAGACTCGTGCAATGGGGTGCTCATCTAAGATTACGAAGAAAAACTAAAATTTTAATATTCATGGTTGCTTGGAAGCAACACAAATAATGAAGTTGAGACATATTTATTCTAATGCAAGGCTTGAAACTAACTCTCACTAAATGGCTCGCTAAGTGGCTTTCCTTGGGTGGTAGAATGGTTTTGGATAAGTAAGTATTGGAGAGTGTACTGGTGCACTGGTTAACTCTCTCAACGACCTCTAAATCTACCATTAAAAAGATTTGTCAATGTATGTCTAATTTTCTTTGGTCTGGAAAAAAGATAAGATCTTGCTTCCATTTGGCCAAATGGGATTTTTTATCACTACCCAAGTGTAGTGGAGAATGGTGTTTTAAAAACTTTCATTGGTTTGGTCTAGACCTTGCCATAAATATTTTTTGGATGGCCATCACAGGATTGGGTCTCTATAGCCATATCATCTCTAAGAAATGTCGGCATTGGTGTTGTGTTGTAGTGTTGTTGGTTGGCATTGATGTCAACCTAGTAGCATGATGGTAGAATGAGATGCATCTCACTGTATGTGGATGCATATGCTTGGTTTGGTACAAGTGTTTGCTTGATTTCATGATTGGTTGCAGGTGTTATTGCAGGCACTAGATGGTGTTTGGTGTATTTGGATCTATGGTAGATGTTTGTGTTGCAAGTGGTAGTTTGGCTTATGTCAAATGTTATGGTGTGTTGCTATGGAAGATGAGAATATGCATATGTTTGTTTGACATTTGTGAAGGTGTTGGTATGTGTGTGGAGCAGGTATTACTTTGGTACATGCGATCTTGGTTTTGGTATTACCATGGTGTTGGTATTACCATGGTACAATTGTCCTTGGTATTGGCATTACCATGGTAGTGGTATGTTTGTTGATCCGGATTTAAACAGGAACACAACAAATTACAGAGATAACCATAAACACAGAGATGCAGCAGAAATAATACTTCATTTCATTAATGTAAAATACTAAAATATGCTTACAAACAAAGTTGGAAATAAACCAGCTAGGGCGATGGTAGCTTATCTCTGAGAAGAGATGTGCGGCTACATGCCTCTGAACTGTTCCGAACTGTGTTACAATGAGGCTCGAAGGGCCTATTTATTGTTGAGAAACAATGGAAAACCCTTCACATTCCAAAACCTAACCCTAGAAGATGAAACGCCAAATTGTGGGCCCCGTTTTGGTAAATTGGTACATCAACTTCCCGGGGTCGTAACTTTGGCATACGATCTCCGTTTGATGCATACAATATCTCGTTAGAAATATCTATCCAAGAAATACAACTTTGGAAAGAGCAACATCGGTCCATGGACCCATGTTGCTCCCAATTTTCCCAAAAAACTTCGTTTATGGCCTCAAAACAGCTCTGAAAGCTTAGGACTCGAAAAACTGCTAAAAATAGTAAATTGTGCTACAATTAAGGACATTGAAAAGCTAAAAGAAACAATGGTGGGCGTACAAGTGGACTTGGTGGGTGGCCACCAATATCCACCTGGATCAATTGGATCATTCAAATTATTAAAAAATAAACAAGTATGGGAACCAATCTTGAAATTCCCTGACTAGCCTATAAACGTTTCACAAACATGTCGATGCATCTAATGTAGCAGTTGGAGTGGTTCTAGCATGTTGGGACAGGGTCCCCTACGGTCAATTTTGGGGCGAAAGCCCAAGTTTTTGTTATGTAAAGTGTAAAGTCTCCATAAGTTGTGGTCGTAGAGCACGTAGATAGTAAAGTGTCATAAAGGGTTTTGCCCTTCTTTTACGTAAGTTGTGTCGGATTTAGTAGATCTACCCATGGTTTGCAAACCATGGGATTGTATAAAACGGAGAGTCACAGAGAGTCTAAGGCAGAAAAAGATAATGATGAAGATAAATGTAATGGGTCAATAGAAGCGAAGAGCAAAGAGTCTTAGATTAGAAGAGAGGCTCTACATCTCAGTACACAAAAGCCTAGAGTAGAGTCTATAGCCAAGTGCGCGAACCCCTGCAGCTAAGTGCGTAGGGAAGCATTGAGTCTATAAGAAGAACTAAAGTATCAATAAAGAATATCATTATGGAAATATCTGCGTTTTGTTCATTTTCTCATGTTATGAATGAATGCCTTATAATGTTATGATGAATGATGGGTTTATGATTTAATAATGTATTGATGTGCAATTCTGCATGGTTTACATTTTTATATAAACACAAGTACTAATATCTATTTACGCGAAGAATATCTTAATGCATGTTAAAAATATCTGATACTTAGGCCGATCTAGGTAAATACAGAAGTAGGAGTAATCATAGAGGCACATAAGTAGTTGATTCACCTGTTTAGGGTCTATTATGCTCCTATACCAATAGGTGTCATATTTCATGATTGACTTGATGAGCTCTGTAATATATTCATACGTTTCCTTGTTGCAAAGGTTTTCCATATTGTCAAAAAATCAAAAAATTAAAAAAATGTAAAGAGGGTATACCCTAAAAGAAAAATCAAAGGGTAAAAAGAACAAAATGGTCAAAAAAGTGAAATAAATGAACCCCACCAAAAGAAAGACCAAGGAAAGTGTGCAAGTTTAAATGCCACTACTTTTTACTCTTATGCAATAAACAATTGTGTGCAGCTTGTAATTTATGCCACAATTCATGAACAATCAAACAACTTAAGCTTGGCTAGTTCATATTTGAATTTTATGTTTTAGAGATAGAGAATAAAATCTGAGCAAACAGTGTAATCTTGGTAGATAAGTAGATAGGTAGAGTAAATAAAAGGAGCTCAACAATCTAATCTGAGCCCTTGGATGTAATAAGTGTAGACTTAGGTAGGCTTGGCGTGTAAAAGAAAAGAAGATTGATAAGGGTTTGCCAGTCTAAGTGCACCCAAATAAAGAAGGAAAAAATGCTAGGTTAAAGTAGGTAGGGTAGGTAGATGATGTTGCAGAATCATATGTGATATATAATGTCTCTAAATGTGTTAATCTTTCACTTTTTCATCACAAGGCCAAGGCATACAGTACATTGAAAGCATCTCAAGCAAAGCAAAGTCAGAATAATTAACTCCCCTTCTCATTTTCCCTAATTATTCACTAATTCCCCCCAAAGTATTAAGGACTTTGAAAATTAAAGGGGCTCATAGCATTTCTCTGACTTTTGGAGGGACCAGACCCTCGACCCTATGATTTAAAAGCCTAAGTACTTAGAATCATCCATAAACCATTCATTTAATTTCATAAAGTCATTGCCTAAGTAAAAATCCTATTTTACTTGGGAATAATTCACCATATCACCTCAAAAAACCTTTTTTTATCTTTAGCCTAAGTTTAAATATATACTTGAAATATTTTAACTTGGTGCTTTTTCACTTCATAGTCATATTAAAGATTAACACACATATGATATAAATCCCAGAAAAAATATTCCCCTTCCCGTATTATCTAGCTATACATAAAACCCCGACGTTTTATATATTCCGCCCCCGGTTGAATACGACCATAGTCATAGTTCAAAAAAAGGATTAATGAATTAATTTGTAATTCATTAAGAACCTGATCCCCCCCCCTCCACAAAATACGAGATTAATTAACCCTATAGGTTAATTAATAACCATCCCTGCCATTCATAAATCACCTCGATATAGTTATTAACCTATTTAATGTATCGGGCCTGCACAAATAAAGTTCCGCCATCTCCAACGCCTGTCCACCATCCGATCACTCCCTTTTCATCCAACGGTTGATGATGATATCGCACCCCCCCTAGTGACTGTTGGTCACTTTAATTGCTTATTAATTTAAAAAAACAAGTGCTACATAAATTGTCAACCTAGGGAAGTCTGGTTATTTCAAAGGAAACTACGTACTATATGCACTCAATCTTAAAAGTGGTAAAAATTGTAGTAAAGATTAATCACACCTTGCTTCAAAACTAAAACTCCACTCTATGTTACAACAAAAGCACTCTATTGCAGACAGCTACCAAAGAATGCTTAATTTCATTCAAGGAGTAATCTAATGAAAAGAATCAATCTGCAAAAGAATAAAATAATTATAAATCAATAAGTATTATAATAAGGAGATCAAGAGGTTACGGGGTAAGTAGAGTAAATAAGGAGTAAATAAATAATATAATATTTGGATTAAATAAAAGTTCATATATTAAGGAAATAGGGGCTAAAATAAAGATAATAATAAAAACAACTAAATAAAATAATACCAAATTATATATATATAATATATATATAATAAAAAAGAAAAATAGAAAAGACCAAAATTCAAGGAATAAGGGTAAAGTGAAATAACATTATTTAAATTAAATAAGGGTTATATAGTAGCTAGTCCCTCTGCTTAGTTTAGGGTCTTTTTGGGTGAAAGATGTATGCATTTCATGTGTTAGTTCGATATGTATTTAAAAATATGTTATTAGAAAAAATAGCTAGTTTTAGAGCATATCATATCATATACCACCTTGACTTTGTACTTAATGGATTTAAAGATCGGTGGATTTTATTTTATTAAATCAAGTTAAATATATCAATTTTACTTAATCTTCTTCTATCTTACAAAATCTTCAACAATTTATAAAGTTTATGTTTTTTTTTTTGACAGGAACGGTTATGGGGTATTTATATTCATCCTGGCTTGGAAGCCGAAAATCTGTTTACATTGAAGACTTCTATGTCTTGGTGCATCTCTCTGATAAGAATGAGAATGTTGTTAAATCTTGAAGTCTTTTTCTTTGATAAGGATTCTAGTTTTTCAATTTCAGAGATATTCCCCCATTTGAAGATACAAACAAATTTGTTTAGAATCAGGCAGAAAAACATGACCAAAAGCAACTTATGGGATAGGTTCCCATGTTTCTTCTTCGTCTTTTATCTTGACCCTGGCAGAAAGAAGGACTGCTTTGTTGGCTTCTTTGTCCACCTGTTTATTATGGGTTCTCAGCGCGTGGAAATAATTCAGCTTCTGGAAAGCGTTTCCCAGGCCTTTAATTCTGGATATCAGTCTAGCTAGATTAAGATCCAGTGCTCGGGAGTTGGAGATCATTGCGTTTATAAGGACCTGCGAGTCGCCTATCACAATAGCTTCCCTTATGTTTAGTTCTTTGAGGGTCTTTAGGCCTTGGAAGAGGGCCAAAGCCTCAACTTGAATGCTGGAAGCATGGCCAAGTCCCCAAGAGAAGGAGTGAATTTTTTCTCCCAGTGGATTTACAACAACACCTCCTGCTCCTGCTATGCCTGGATTGCCCTATGCTACTCCATCAAAGAAGAGAGAGTGTCTTGAGTGCGATTTGAGCCAGTCATGGAATTCAGTTTCAGGTCTCCTTATTTGTCAGTCTTTACGAGTAGGAACAATTCTGACTGCTAGTTGAAATTGCAGATCTAGGGATGAACCCCAGTCAATGTCCTATTGGCTGAGGTTGGAGTCATCTTTTATTTCTGTCAAACACTCCTTTATGTGGCTTTTAATTTTGATTTCTAAGACCTTATGGTTCTGGATAGCATTTCTGAAAATTCTTCTATTCTGTTCAAGCCATATCTGCCAACAAATGATCTTTGGAAGGATGGCCCATGCAGATTTGATAACCTGGTTTTTGAGAGGCTGTCTGGGGTATCTATTTGTCCAATTTGAGAAGAGATCCACAATAGAGCTTGGCAGAAGGAAGTTGGGATCCAAGCTGTTGATAAGGGAGGCCTAGATCTGTTTGGAAAAATTGCACTCAAGCATTAGATGTAATGTTGTTTCTCCGTTTTCTGTGCACAACGGGCATCTGGAGGGGCCATGAAAGCCTTTCCTCTGCAGCATGTCATAAGTTAAAATTCTACCGTGGCAAAGGAGCCAAGCGAAGAAATCGATTTTGGGCCAAGAAGGGACATGCCAGACTCCCTGCTGTTAGTGTCAGTCTTTCCAGCCTTCCTCCAGTGATCAAATATGCTCTTACAAAGTGATTTTGAAGTGTCAAGGTCAAATTTTGTCATTTCAGTGAGTCTTCAAGCAAAATTTTTTCACTAGGCATTAGGTCTAGGGTTTGCTCTCACTCTTTTCAAAGTTGCCCAAATGCCAATCTATGTCACTATTCAGCTGAGTCTATCATCATTCATAGGGTTTTCATTATCATCTCAGTGTCTAATGAGTCATTTTACACCTTGTTCACGCTTCAGTTGCACCTAGGCAAGGTCATTTCTCTCTCCTAGGGTTTTGAAGCCAATTTCTCTTGGACTGTCAAATCATCAGCAAAACTTGTATCCAGATGTTCATACACCTTCCCCTATATTTAAAGTACCTTATCAAACACTTCCCATCCCTTAGATCCGCCAAATTCCTCATTTTTCCACAAACCCTAGTTTCTAGCTACAACTTGACAATTTTCTAGGTTGGGCCTGTGTTTTTCCCTTTTAGACCCCTTCCC
>APFE030339196.1:46799-74123 GCA_000404065.3 Pinus taeda
AAGAAATTTCAGATGGAAAAATGGATAATTAACTATTTAGAGCAGCGCAACAAATAGTTGGAGGATGTGCACGAGCTTTATGAGCAGCGGAAGATTCGTGAAGACCGGGAATTGGCTTGTAGGAGACCCGGTGATTTGACATCCATAGATCAAGAATTTATGCTTATTTGGGTCAATGCTCATTTGGAGAGGTTGCTGGCCAAGGCCAATAGAGATAAGGACCTGCTCCGGAATATGAAGAACCATTATTGGGCCCGAATGCACGTATGCAAGGCAAGAATGAAGGTGCTCCAAGGACGGTTGGCTAAGGCACTCAAATGAAGAAAAAGGCATGATCCCCTCCATATCTTGGCTGAGGCTTCCTTGAAGGATCATGGTGCTAAATGACTCAACCCCAGCACAAATTTCAAAAAAAATTGAGCATTTTTGGTCATTTGTGAATTTTTGGTCAAAAAACAGGTTTCTTCACCAAAGGGTCGTGCACCGTGCGCAACCCTTTCGATTGGGAGGTTCATTTCAGGAAAAGTTTACATTTTTGGATTTTTCATGCAAAAATACACTTTCTCAGTGAAGATCAAGAAATTTCACCAAGTTTTGAGCCTCCAGAAGGTCAAAAAACAAGCAAAAAATGACTTTCTGCCACCTTTTTGACACACAGGAAGCAGTCTTAGGAGATGTCAATTTTGGAGGGGCAAATGGACACCAAATTCAGAAATTCCACTTTATTTAGAAAGTAGACATCTAGACCTTTCCAACAAGCCCACGTTTGCCTCATTTGGACACATGGAAGTGCCTCAAAAGCGTCTCCAAAGGTGCGTGACCTGTTTAGAATCAGTGCGCGACCCCTTGGGCAATTTTCACAGAAATTGTACCTACAGCTCAACAAAACGCAGTTTTGACTAGGTTTGAGTTTTTGGAGTAAATTTTGGTCCTCCTTGATGTAAATGATGTAA
The DNA here is from genome assembly GCA_000404065.3 of Pinus taeda. NCBI lineage: Eukaryota > Viridiplantae > Streptophyta > Pinopsida > Pinales > Pinaceae > Pinus > Pinus taeda. The sequence continues at coordinate 47,753 of APFE030339196.1, forward strand.
TTTTATGATATTTGGACACTCATTTATCTCTTCTAGAAGATTCATTCATAAGATAGGCAAAAATTTAATGAATGAATTGGTTTTCTAGCTTATAGAGGCAAGTTGTTTTGATTGCCTAGTTTTCAATGCTCAGTTTAGAATTGGTTGAAACAACTCCTAGGATAGTGAGATCGACCCCTAGAGGCAAGGAAAGATGTTAGCTTGCTATATTATGTACTTTCTTGGTCATTTTCATGGTTGGACTCTTGAGGGATAAAGCTTCTATTGTATTACTCATTGTATTTCTGCAATTTTTGGCTAAGGAAGACCAGGGTTTTGCAGTCCTTTTTGGGATTCTTGTGGTTACATGTATTGATGGTGTGTTTCTCTTTGTACTCGTAAGTTTGTTATGTGACTCATCTTCTTACTTTTCCTTCTGCAAATTAGGCAAATGAAGTGTTAAGGTAGAATTCATGGTTGCTATGCTCTGCCTTTAAGTTTGCTTAATATCAATGTTTTCAGCTGTTTAAGGAGAATTCAAGGTGCTTGCTTGCTCTCCTTAGCTTCTCACCAGTAATTCTCATCCATCCACATCTATCAAAGGCATCAATACAGTCTCCTACCTTGCCCCAAAGAACCCCCTGCGAAAACTGTGTCCAATCCCCGCACCCAAAATTGCCTTTCCCCAATTTTCCACCAAAACCCTAAAAATCCCTAAATCAAACTTTTTTATTAGTTTACTAGCCTAGAATCAGTGTTTCCACATTGGTTATCTCGCCCATTGAAGATCATTACCGAGATAGACCGGAGAGAGCCCTCTCCTGCCCCATAGGGCTAGCTACGAGGCTAAGTGGTTTGATGTTGCCTTGGAGTTTACCTTTCTCAGCCTGAGGTGAAATTTCAAGCGCTAACACCTGCCATGGTGCTGGGTCTGGGGGGACGTGTGGCTTCTCGATCAACTTGGAGTAACCTTTGGAGACATCGTATCCGCTTTCCTTCAGCCCCCATCCTTTCGTATCTGATTTCTTCATATGCGTGGGAGCCAGGCCGTGTAGGAGACCCAATAGCGTGGTCCATTCATTATTCAACTGAGCTGGAATTGCAATTCTTTTCCAGCCTGCCCATATGGAGTCGCTCCAATGGGAAATTTCCCACAACGAGCTCAGCCCTTCACTATTCATCCAGCAACGCAAATTTGTTAAGGCGGCTTTGTCTTTAATTGATCCATGTTCATAATACTATTAGTCCATATATTGATTTTTTTTCCCATTTCCTGGGATCCAGAAGGAGTGTTCTTTAATCAGGGAAGTCGCTTTAGTATACAATTTGAGGAAAGACGAATTTGGCAGCTGAGTCACATTTTCTAAACAGCTTGTGCGTGGGCCTCTGAAATACTTTTTCCAGAGAGCCAATTGGGCCCAGCCTGGCTTGGGTGCGATGATCCTCCAGACGATCTTGGCTGCCATAGCCACATTTTGCTGACTGAGATTTTTGAAGTTTAGTCCGCCCTCACACAGAGGCTTGGAAATGGTTTCCCAGCTGATGAGAGGGATATTTTTTTCATTTTGTTTTCTGCCCTTCTAAAAGAACGTGCACATGAATTCTTTCATCATTTTTAATATGAATGCCGGAGTGAGAAGGCCAGTAAATTGAAATAGAGGGACGCTTAAGAGCACAGATTTTATTAGGACTGCTTTGCTAGCAGTGTTGAGCCAGGAAAAGCCCCAGGCTTGAATTTTGGACTTGAATTTCTCAAGCTGGGGAAGCCAATCTTTGATTGAGTGTCTCTTATGGAAAATAGGAAGACCCAAGTATTTGAACGAGGTCCATGAAAAAGAGGCAGCATAGCCCAAGCATCTTGAAATAACAGAGAGAGTTCTGGGCGAAGTATTCCAGCTGAAGATGTGACATTTATTCTTATTTACAGTGCTGCCTGAGGCCTCACTGAATTTGTTCAGCACAACTTTAAATTTGGAGGCAGAGGAAAAAGAGGCGGTGCCTAATAGAAGGGTATCATTCGCGAATAAGGCATGGTTTATGTTTTTAATCCCTCTAGCGATACACAACCCATTAATTTCTTGGTCTTGCATCTTTTTATCTAGCAGGAAGCTGAGAACTGAGGTTTGAATGGCAAATAACAGGGGGGAGAGAGGACACACCTGCCTAAGTCCTCTCGAGGCTTTGAAAAATTCAGTGGCTCTTCCATTTACTAGGGGGGCAATTCACGGCTCTGAGATGCATGCCTGAATCCATTTTATGAAATTTGCACCAAAACCAAACCTGCACATGACTTTTAAAAGAAATCTATGATTTACTCGATCGAAGGCATTTGCTAAATCGAGTTTGATCACCATACCTTGTTCCTTTCGAAGAAGACTTGAATGTATTGCCTCTTGGACGAGAGTGAAGTTGTCCACGATCTGCCTTCCCTGGATCAAGGCTCCTTGATTTTCCAGAATTATTCTAGGCAGAATGGGCTTCAGTCTATTTGCAATGACCTTGGTGATTATTTTGTACCCAATGTTGCATAATGAGATCGGGCGGAATCTGCTGAAGTTGATGGCCCCTTTTTCCTTTGGTATGAGGGTTAAGAAGGCAGAATTTGTGCTGCCGCCTATTTTTTGTGTATTTTAAGACTTTTGTATCATTTTAAGAAGGTCCTTTTCAACAATCGGCCAACAAATTTGGAGAAACCAAGCGGAGAAGCCATTTGGCCCTGGGGCCTTGTCCGGGTCCATGTCAAAGAGAGCCTTTTTAGCTTCCTCTTTAGTGATTTTGGCCTCTAGGATCCTGTTCATACGAGGAGAGATAGATTGAGGGATAATGTCTAACAACTCTTGGTGATGGAGAGACTCTTGATCATCACTATACAAGTTTTGGAAATGAGAGAAGGTTGCTTTCTTAATGTCTGTGAATTCCTTGTGCATGCCATTATCTTCCTTGATCTCATAAATGGTGTTGAAGCATTTCCTGGCCTGGGCCTGCTTGTGGAAGAAACCCGTGTTCCTGTCCCCTACTTTGAGCCAAAGGTTTCGTGACTTTAATCTCCAATATTCTTCTTCAGCTAAGCAAGCCTTATGATATCTCTGTTGCAGCTGAGTTTCTTGATCTATCATCTCCTCCGTGACAATAGTGCTCTCCATGTGGGTTTGGTGAGAGGCAAGAGAGTCTTTGATGGCTTTCCTTTCTGTTGTAAGATTGGACAGGGTTTTGGCCCCGCGTTTCAGAGCTCCTTTTACCCTTCTGAGCTTTTCCTCCAGATGAAGAAGGGTGAACCTTTGACAGGCTGGCTCCAACAATCTTTGAATGTTTGCATGAAAAGAGGCTCCTTAACCCAAAGGGGGCTAAACCGAAAGGGAATAGGTCCCAGATCTAGATGGGCAAGGAGCTCTAACTTTACAGGCTTATGATCCGAGACGCTGCTAGCAAGAATGTGCATTCTGGGTTCTAAACCAAGTAACAAGAAAGAGCTTTGAATGAAAAATCTATCTAGCCTGGCAGAAATATGTCCAGGACCTACTCTTTTGTTGGACCAAGAGAACTTACCAGATGAGGGCTTGATGTCCAGTAAGTCGCAATCTTGCAAAAGATCCTCCGCCCATTCTCGTGTTGGATCTCGGATTGCATTTCCTCCTCTTTTTTCAGTCAAATGGAGGGTGAGGTTGAGGTCTCCATCAATGATTATATTTTCCAGGTTTGTCAAGTCTACCTGTCTTCTTATAGTGTCCCAGCATTCCTTTTTCTCCTGGATATTGACTGGAGAGTATACATTGAATAGGCTGAAGATTTCCTTTGTGTCCAGATTCTGCAGTTTTAGCAGCAACCAGTGCATGTTGCTCACTTCAAAGATGACTGCATATTTATTGGAATTCCATAGTTTACCGATCCCTCCCGAGGCACCCCTGGCAGAAATTGCTCTTGATTCACTTTTGGACCACAGATTTTTGCTTGCTTGCAAGAAGACTTTGTCTTCCAGCTTGGTCTCCTGGATGAGAAGTATGTCTGGAGCTTCTGTTCTTATTAAGTTTCTTATTGCTTCTTCCTTAACTTTACTCCCCATACCTCTACAATTCCAGGAGATGACCTTCATTATTTATATTTCTGGTGGGCTCCCTTGGAGCCTTGGGGCTGATTTTTCAACATCTTGGGCTTTGAGGCTAGCAGTTTTTCCAAAGTTGGCTGGCGGCCCTGAAGCTTGTCTTTGTAGGTCTGCTGCTCTCTTTTTTCTTTGTATGTTTTACGGCCTCTTGTAGATCTTCTTACCGAGGTTTGGGACTCTCCTATTTCTCCATCTTCTTCTGTGTCATCAGTTTCTTGCTCGTCTTCCTCATCCTCTAAGGCCATGCCTTTGGGGTTTTCAGCTTCTTTGGGGGAAGCTGAGGGAGTACCTTTACTTGGAGAGACTGGTTTTTGGATTTCTACCTCCAGTGTGTCTTCTGTCGGCTGGCTTAAAGGATCAAATTTATTTTCTTGCATCTTTTTGGGAGGGGGACGCTGGACATTAACCTGGGGATTGCCTTTGCCAGAGGATCCACCCTATTTCTGCCCCTTGTGATTGGCTCTTGCTCGCTTGACTTGATTCCAACCCTCTTCATTCCCTTTCTCTGACTCTGTATTGGTCGGACAGTTTTTGGCAAAGTGCCCATAAACGTGACATTTCCTGCATTTGAATGGCAGTTGTTCATAATCCAAGATCTGCACATGAGACTAGCTGTCGACTTTGATTTTAATTGCCTCTAGTAGTCCCACCTCTAGATCTACCTCTACACAGATCCTGGCACAGTGGTACTAATCCTTGTTGCTTGCCCGATCTATGAATTTTCCGAGGGAGTTTCCAATGTGCTTCAAGGAGTCCCAGTTCCAGCAGTGTACTGGCAGATTTGGGAGATGAACCCATATCGGAACAACTTTGGGAACATCGACCGTCGGATTAAAGTCCGGGGTCCATTTGTTCAGATAGAGTCCCTGAGGACCCATGAAATACGGCCCATTTCGGAAGATCAGGTCTTTGTCTTCTTTGGAGCTAAATTCAAAGAGAAAATACCCTCGCCCTAAAAAGTATGAGGTTACACTTTGTTTAATCAGAGGCCCCCAATTCCTATTAACCCATTGCTTAGTAGTTTTCGGAGAGGGCCAAAGTCCCGTGAATTGGCCAATGAGCCCATGATCCGCTAGAGACAGAGCAACTTGAATGGGGGTCTCCGGAGGCAAAGAAATCTCAGGAATTTCATCGAGTTTCTTAACGAATTTTGATACATCACTTCTTTTCTTCGGAGGCAAGCCGGCCAGGAGCTGATTAAAAGCTTCAAAAACAGGATCAGGGGGCGGATCCGTATGGTGGCCCAGCGGCTCCATAAGATCTGACCATATGTCAGCCGCCACATGGGCAGCCACGCAGTAACAGCCGAACCCTAGCCAGAGAATCCGCTGTCTGTCTCAGATCGGGGTCAGGTCTTTAGCAGAAAGGCCCGCAGAGAGGAGGAGCCGCAGAGATCAGGCAGATCCGCAGGCATCCAAGCCCGCGGAGGGTCGCGGAAGGAGCCAAGGCTCTCAGGTTGCAGAGCAACGTCGATGATGGGTTCAAAAAAATTAAAGTTTATGTTATTTGTTGTCTTTTCCTTAAAAAAATATCATAACATGTATTTAGTTGTAAATGTAAATATTAATTCTATTAAAATAGAATAGAACTTATATTATATGTGAGATGTGTAATATAGAAAATTAGTGTAATTAACCAAAAAATTATTTAAAAAAAATTATAATAAATTTTTTAAAATACAACAATTAAATAAGTTTAATATTTTTACCTTAACAGCGTGCATTACTGTTTAATATTTAAATTTGCAGACTTTTATATATAATATATATATATATATATATATATATATTCTTCTGTCTGCCCATGACTTAAGATATATAATAATAGTAGAATGAATATTTTTATTAAGATTATAAAATCGATACGTTACTATATATATGGTGAAGACTTAATTGTTTTAATGCCAATGAGTTTTGAAATTAAGCAATATGAAATTTTCTTATCCAATTATACATTTTTATATCTAACAAGGTTTACCTGATACAAAGAAGAGAGATATACCTGAGCTTAGCACACAAAGATATCTCCTTTAATAAATCCCATTATGTAGAACAAAAATTATTTTTTAACATTTAATCAATCTATAAAGTGACATGAAAGGTTTGTGCACTGCAAAGCACTTGGGTTGTTACTTATATTGTTTTGGCTGAAAACTATTTTCTTGTGCGTGATTGAATTGTTTGGATGCCCAATTTTATTTTGTTACCAAATGCTAAGGAGATGACAAATCAATAAAATCCATGATATAAGATTTCAATCAATATAGACACTGTCGTAAATCTTACTTGAAAGGGGAAAACATACCATCTTATCTTACCATGCCACTGCTCAGCTGAATACAATGTGATTTGAATATGATAGCCATCACATCGATCACAGTCGATCTATGTCAGACAAGGGTCCACAGAGCTTAATATAACAATAACCAGTGGTCAAGCAATAAATGCATTGAGGCCACATGCATTTTGGCACCACAAGTTGGGTACTGCAAGTGCACAATTTGTTGATTTTGAGATAATAACGTGACAGTTCAGAATTATAACTAAACTGGCCGTAAAAGCATCATTACAAAATAAAATCGAAACTCAGTAAACCAATCAACATTCAGATAAATAAAATTAAAATATTAAAAAAAATTAATTTAGTTTTATAATGTTCACTTCATACTTTGTTATTTGATTTTTAGTCAAAATAGGGATTAATTGATGGCCAATATGAGAACAAATGCGTTATCACCGGCCTTGCGGCAAGGATAATAATAAAATAAAAAGACAAAAAATTATATATATAGTCAAAATAGGGATTAATTGATGGCCAATGTGAGAACAAATGCGTTATCACTAGCCTTGTGGCAAGGATAATAATAAAATAAAAAGACAAGAGAGTCAAAATAGGGATTAATTGATAGCCAATGTGAGAACAAATGTGTTATCACCGGCCTTGCGGCAAGGATAATAATAAAATAAAAAGAAAAGAAATTATATTGTCGGTGATAACACATTTGTTCTCTCTCTCACACACACACACATATATATAATAATAAATCATATATGAAATGAATGACAAGGGATAATAATTATAAAGAAATATAAAAGATGATAAATAAGTAATGAGTTAACCATAATATTAAAATAGATTAAATAAATAAATAGACAAAATAAAACAAAAAAGAGAATAAGTAAGTAAATTATTATAAATAAATAATAATAAATAAATTCAATAAAGCATAAAAAGAATAATCTTAATAAAATTATGAGTAAATATTTGATTCACAAATAATAAGAAGGGAAATAATAAGTATTAAAAAAGTTAAAAAAAGGAATAAAGGGTAGGGGATAAGCAACAAAAAGAAGGAGAACAATAAAAGAAAAGAAAATAAATAAAGGGCCAATTAAGAAGAATAAATCAAGGAAAGAGCACGGATCCAATTTCTATTGATTTTTCAACTATCATCCCTATTAAGGTTGTTGGCTACACATTTCTAAATCTCAATGGCTTCCCTAAACTTTCTATGATGATAATAGGAAATCTTAGCTAGGACACAAACATCCTCTATACAAATGTGATGCTTGGTATTTGCAGAATGTTCAGCAAGAGCCGAAGATCTATAGTGATTATGCTTGATGTCAACAAAATGGTTTTGAATTCTACGCTTGATGGAACGACCAGTCTCACCTATATAAGACTTCCCACATGAACATGGGATCATGTAAACGCCTTTAGAGTTAGAGGGGTCAATTTGGTCTTTAACAAACTCGGAGAGAAGAACAAATGATGGTAAGCAACTTAAAAGTCACAGATATATTATTTTTCTTAATAATTTGAGCCAACTTATATATGGTTCCTTGAATATAAGGAAGATGGACAATGACAATGGGATCGATGGAATCATAGTTATATTTATTTCTCGAACCTTTAGCCGTTTTTTCAACCTTTCGGAAGGCTTTCAGTCCTTGATGTTTTTTATAACCATTGCTCATGAAGACCTCTAGAACATGAGCTTTCTCATCATTGATATGAAGATCATCATAAATCCTAAGGGCTCTAGTAGCAAAGGTATTAAAAACACCGAATTTATGGGCTAGGCGATGGTGGAAATTAATATCGAGATATTCTTTCGTGCATGTCTTCTTGTGAAAAACTTGGTGGGAATTGGAGGCATCATCATTCTTAATGATAAGGACATCAAGAAAGGGAATGTTGTCATCAACCTCAATCTCCATAGTGACTTTAATGGATTTAGATTGGTTATTAAGATGCTTCTTGAAGATTTCAAGCTTTTCCCGACCATGAGGCCAAATGAGAAAGCTGTCATTCACATACATTTTCCAAAGCTTAGGACGAAAAGGAGCAGAGGCAAGGGGTTTAGTCTCAAAATCCTCCATGAAAATATAGACTACAATAGGGAAGAGAGGGGAGCCCATAGCCACTCCATAGGTTTGCTCATAAATATTACCCTGAAAGCTAAAGAAAGTATATTTTAAGCAAATGTTGACTAATTTGGTCGTATTAGGGTCAGCAATGTTATTAATGATGTCAATAGCCTCACCAGTAAAAAGAGAAACAACATCAAAACTGACTAAAATATCATTGGGTTTGTAGTGGCCAATCTAGGGTGCTAGATTAGACTAGATTTATTATCGACCTAGGTAAGTAACTTCGAGGCGTGTGCCTAAAATCTATAGACATAAAGGATTCCTCACTAACCGTTTGTGGTGATAGGCGACAGTACTTCTTTAAGAAGGTTGAGGTATGTTTCCTCTCACTTTAACACTCAGATTACCTAGATTATCTAACTGTCTCAGAGATACAAAGTATAACTAGACTGAGATTTGAATCCCCTTACAAGGATGTTGTGCACAAAACTCTGTCTAGTTAATACTAAAGCACTCATAAAGAAATAAAAAACACACCGAACTTTAAATACATAAACAAACAGAGTTTATGGAAATGCCTTAAAACATAACATTTTTATATCTAACAAGGTTTACCTGATACAAAGAAGAGAGATATACCTGAGCTTAGCAGACAAAGATATCTCCTTTAATAAATCCCATTATGTAGAACACAAATTATTTTCTAACATGTCATCAATCTATAAAGTGACATGAAAGGTTTGTGCACTACAAAGCACTTGGGTTGTTACTTATATTGTTTTGGCTGAAAACTATTTTCTTGTGCGTGATTGAATTGTTTGGATGCCCAATTTTATTTTGTTACCAAATGCTAAGGAGATGACAAATCAATAAAATCCATGATATAAGATTTCAATCAATATAGACACTATCGTAAATCTTACTTGAAAGGGGAAAAATATACCATCTTATCTTACCATGCCACTGCTCAGCTGAATACAATGTGATTTGAATATGATAGCCATCACATCGATCACAATCGATCTATGTCAGACAAGGGTCCACAGAGCTTAATATAACAATAACCAGTGGTCAAGCAATAAATGCATTGAGGCCACATGCATTTTGGCACCACAAGTTGGGTACTGCAAGTGCACAATTTGTTGATTTTGAGATAATAACGTGACAGTTCAGAATTATAACCTGAACTGGCCGTAAAAGCATCATTACAAAATAAAATCGAAACTCAGTAAACCAATCAACATTCAGATAAATAAAATTAAAATATTAAAAAAAATTAATTTAGTTTTATAATGTTCACTTCATACTTTGTTATTTGATTTTTAGTCAAAATAGGGATTAATTGATGGTCAATGTGAGAACAAATGCGTTATCACCGGCCTTGCGGCAAGGATAATAATAAAATAAAAAGACAAAAAATTATATATATAGTCAAAATAGGGATTAATTGATGGCCAATGTGAGAACAAATGCGTTATCACTAGCCTTGCGGCAAGGATAATAATAAAATAAAAAGACAAGAGAGTCAAAATAGGGATTAATTGATGGCCAATGTGAGAACAAATGTGTTATCACCGGCCTTGCGGCAAGGATAATAATAAAATAAAAAGACAAGAAATTATATTGCCGATGATAACACATTTGTTCTCTCTCACACACACACATATATATAATAATAAATCATATATGAAATGAATGACAAGGGATAATAATTATAAAGAAATATAAAAGATGATAAATAAGTAATGAGTTAACCATAATATTAAAATAGATTAAATAAATAAATAGACAAAATAAAACAAAAAAGAGAATAAGTAAGTAAATTATTATAAATAAATAATAATAAATAAATTCAATAAAGCATAAAAAGAATAATCTTAATAAAATTATGAGTAAATATTTGATTCACAAATAATAAGAAGGGAAATAATAAGTATTAAAAAAGTTAAAAAAAGGAATAAAGGGTAGGGGATAAGCAACAAAAAGAAGGAGAACAATAAAAGAAAATAAAATAAATAAAGGGCCAATTAAGAAGAATAAATCAAGGAAAGAGCACGGATCCAATTTCTATTGATTTTTCAACTATCATCCCTATTAAGGTTGTTGGCTACACATTTCTAAATCTCAATGGCTTCCCTAAACTTTCTATGATGATAATAGGAAATCTTAGCTAGGACACAAACATCCTCTATACAAATGTGATGCTTGGTATTTGCAGAATGTTCAGCAAGAGCCGAAGATCTATAGTGATTATGCTTGATGTCAACAAAATGGTTTTGAATTCTACGCTTGATGGAACGACCAGTCTCACCTATATAAGACTTCCCACATGAACATGGGATCATGTAAACGCCTTTAGAGTTAGAGGGGTCAATTTGGTCTTTAACAAACTCGGAGAGAAGAACAAATGATGGTAAGCAACTTAAAAGTCACAGATATATTATTTTTCTTAATAATTTGAGCCAACTTATATATGGTTCCTTGAATATAAGGAAGATGGACAATGACAATGGGATCGATGGAATCATAGTTATATTTATTTCTCGAACCTTTAGCCGTTTTTTCAACCTTTCGGAAGGCTTTCAGTCCTTGATGTTTTTTATAACCATTGCTCATGAAGACCTCTAGAACATGAGCTTTCTCATCATTGATATGAAGATCATCATAAATCCTAAGGGCTCTAGTAGCAAAGGTATTAAAAACACCGAATTTATGGGCTAGGCGATGGTGGAAATTAATATCGAGATATTCTTTCGTGCGTGTCTTCTTGTGAAAAACTTGGTGGGAATTGGAGGCATCATCATTCTTAATGATAAGGACATCAAGAAAGGGAATGTTGTCATCAACCTCAATCTCCATAGTGACTTTAATGGATTTAGATTGGTTATTAAGATGCTTCTTGAAGATTTCAAGCTTTTCCCGACCATGAGGCCAAATGAGAAAGCTGTCATTCACATACATTTTCCAAAGCTTAGGACGAAAAGGAGCAGAGGCAAGGGGTTTAGTCTCAAAATCCTCCATGAAAATATAGACTACAATAGGGAAGAGAGGGGAGCCCATAGCCACTCCATAGGTTTGCTCATAAATATTACCCTGAAAGCTAAAGAAAGTATATTTTAAGCAAATGTTGACTAATTTGGTCGTATTAGGGTCAGCAATGTTATTAATGATGTCAATAGCCTCACCAGTAAAAAGAGAAACAACATCAAAACTGACTAAAATATCATTGGGTTTGTAGTGGCCAATCTAGGGTGCTAGATTAGACTAGATTTATTATCGACCTAGGTAAGTAACTTCGAGGCGTGTGCCTAAAATCTATAGACATAAAGGATTCCTCACTAACCGTTTGTGGTGATAGGCGACAGTACTTCTTTAAGAAGGTTGAGGTATGTTTCCTCTCACTTTAACACTCAGATTACCTAGATTATCTAACTGTCTCAGAGATACAAAGTATAACTAGACTGAGATTTGAATCCCCTTACAAGGATGTTGTGCACAAAACTCTGTCTAGTTAATACTAAAGCACTCATAAAGAAATAAAAAACACACCGAACTTTAAATACATAAACAAACAGAGTTTATGGAAATGCCTTAAAACATAACATTTTTATATCTAACAAGGTTTACCTGATACAAAGAAGAGAGATATACCTGAGCTTAGCAGACAAAGATATCTCCTTTAATAAATCCCATTATGTAGAACACAAATTATTTTCTAACATGTCATCAATCTATAAAGTGACATGAAAGGTTTGTGCACTGCAAAGCACTTGGGTTGTTACTTATATTGTTTTGGCTGAAAACTATTTTCTTGTGCGTGATTGAATTGTTTGGATGCCCAATTTTATTTTGTTACCAAATGCTAAGGAGATGACAAATCAATAAAATCCATGATATAAGATTTCAATCAATATAGACACTATCGTAAATCTTACTTGAAAGGGGAAAAATATACCATCTTATCTTACCATGCCACTGCTCAGCTGAATACAATGTGATTTGAATATGATAGCCATCACATCGATCACAATCGATCTATGTCAGACAAGGGTCCACAGAGCTTAATATAACAATAACCAGTGGTCAAGCAATAAATGCATTGAGGCCACATGCATTTTGGCACCACAAGTTGGGTACTGCAAGTGCACAATTTGTTGATTTTGAGATAATAACGTGACAGTTCAAAATTATAACCTGAACTGGCCGTAAAAGCATCATTACAAAATAAAATCGAAACTCAGTAAACCAATCAACATTCAGATAAATAAAATTAAAATATTAAAAAAAATTAATTTAGTTTTATAATGTTCACTTCATACTTTGTTATTTGATTTTTAGTCAAAATAGGGATTAATTGATGGTCAATGTGAGAACAAATGCGTTATCACCGGCCTTGCGGCAAGGATAATAATAAAATAAAAAGACAAAAAATTATATATATAGTCAAAATAGGGATTAATTGATGGCCAATGTGAGAACAAATGCGTTATCACTAGCCTTGCGGCAAGGATAATAATAAAATAAAAAGACAAGAGAGTCAAAATAGGGATTAATTGATGGCCAATGTGAGAACAAATGTGTTATCACCGGCCTTGCGGCAAGGATAATAATAAAATAAAAAGACAAGAAATTATATTGCCGATGATAACACATTTGTTCTCTCTCACACACACACATGTATATAATAATAAATCATATATGAAATGAATGACAAGGGATAATAATTATAAAGAAATATAAAAGATGATAAATAAGTAATGAGTTAACCATAATATTAAAATAGATTAAATAAATAAATAGACAAAATAAAACAAAAAAGAGAATAAGTAAGTAAATTATTATAAATAAATAATAATAAATAAATTCAATAAAGCATAAAAAGAATAATCTTAATAAAATTATGAGTAAATATTTGATTCACAAATAATAAGAAGGGAAATAATAAGTATTAAAAAAGTTAAAAAAAGGAATAAAGGGTAGGGGATAAGCAACAAAAAGAAGGAGAACAATAAAAGAAAAGAAAATAAATAAGGGGCCAATTAAGAAGAATAAATCAAGGAAAGAGCACGGATCCAATTTCTATTGATTTTTCAACTATCATCCCTATTAAGGTTGTTGGCTACACATTTCTAAATCTCAATGGCTTCCCTAAACTTTCTATGATGATAATAGGAAATCTTAGCTAGGACACAAACATCCTCTATACAAATGTGATGCTTGGTATTTGCAGAATGTTCAGCAAGAGCCGAAGATCTATAGTGATTATGCTTGATGTCAACAAAATGGTTTTGAATTCTACGCTTGATGGAACGACCAGTCTCACCTATATAAGACTTCCCACATGAACATGGGATCATGTAAACGCCTTTAGAGTTAGAGGGGTCAATTTGGTCTTTAACAAACTCGGAGAGAAGAACAAATGATGGTAAGCAACTTAAAAGTCACAGATATATTATTTTTCTTAATAATTTGAGCCAACTTATATATGGTTCCTTGAATATAAGGAAGATGGACAATGACAATGGGATCGATGGAATCATAGTTATATTTATTTCTCGAACCTTTAGCCGTTTTTTCAACCTTTCGGAAGGCTTTCAGTCCTTGATGTTTTTTATAACCATTGCTCATGAAGACCTCTAGAACATGAGCTTTCTCATCATTGATATGAAGATCATCATAAATCCTAAGGGCTCTAGTAGCAAAGGTATTAAAAACACCGAATTTATGGGCTAGGCGATGGTGGAAATTAATATCGAGATATTCTTTCGTGCGTGTCTTCTTGTGAAAAACTTGGTGGGAATTGGAGGCATCATCATTCTTAATGATAAGGACATCAAGAAAGGGAATGTTGTCATCAACCTCAATCTCCATAGTGACTTTAATGGATTTAGATTGGTTATTAAGATGCTTCTTGAAGATTTCAAGCTTTTCCCGACCATGAGGCCAAATGAGAAAGCTGTCATTCACATACATTTTCCAAAGCTTAGGACGAAAAGGAGCAGAGGCAAGGGGTTTAGTCTCAAAATCCTCCATGAAAAGATAGACTACAATAGGGAAGAGAGGGGAGCCCATAGCCACTCCATAGGTTTGCTCATAAATATCACCCTGAAAGCTAAAGAAAGTATATTTTAAGCAAATGCTGACTAATTTGGTCGTATTAGGGTCAGCAATGTTATTAATGATGTTAATAGCCTCACCAGTAAAAAGAGAAACAACATCAAAACTGACTAAAATATCATTGGGTTTGTAGTGGCCAATCTAGGGTGCTAGATTAGACTAGATTTATTATCGACCTAGGTAAGTAAATTTCGAGGCGTGTGCCTAAAATCTATAGACATAAAGGATTCCTCACTAATTGTTTGTGGTGATAGGCGACAATACTTCTTTAAGAAGGTTGAGGTATGTTTCCTCTCACTTGAACACTCAGATTACCTAGATTATCTAACTGTCTCAGAGATACAAAGTATAACTAGACTGAGATTTGAATCCCCTTACAAGGATGTTGTGCACAAAACTCTGTCTAGTTAATACTGAAGCACTCATAAAGAAATAAAAAACACACCGAACTTTAAATACATAAACAAACAGAGTTTATGGAAATGCCTTAAAACATAACGCTGGACCAAATCTCTTACAAGACCTGATTCAATGATCTAACGATGATATCTTTAAGCAAGCACCATAAATTCCATTTGTGAGAAATCGTAATCGAATTGACAAAATCATGAGCATGGAAATAACATCAACAATATGCGTTCTATGTAAATTCAAGAGCTATGGAAATGACATTAAACGACATGCATTCAAAAGCAATGGAAACACGTATTATGTAAATTCAAAAGCAATGAAAACGAAAGGCATAGTATACCAATCCACGCAGGGCCCGTCCACGTTTCAATGGTACATTGGAATGAGCTCAATCAATCGACAATATTAACGCATAGACAATGCTGGAGTGAAATCGTAATTGTATTCAAACACTGAGAATTGCAATCACATATATGAATTCGGTTCTTCAAAATAATACACAGAGGTCATCATAACTTGTTCCCCAAAACAAAAAAGTTTTTTATTTTATTTTATTTATCTCCTTCCTATCTTGAATCGAATGCACATTCATTGAAGTAGTTGTTCCTGCTTTTACAGTGGAATGATTTGCGGTCATTCTAAGATGAACCGGTTTCCAAAAAGACAAAACGATTTCCAAAAAGACAAAACGAAGTCGGTTTTGAAACCATGGCTTTTACTGCCTTTGTAACCAAAAGGCTGGGGTTTGACCCAGCGTTGGCCGCATAAGTAGGAGCTTTTGATCTGCTGTAAAATTGATTTTTCTTCATGCTTGTACATTTAGGAGCTCGTCCTTATCCACTGCTTTGGCTTGCCTGTCATGCCATGTGTCAGATGATAAACCATTTACATGATGTGATATCTTCCTGAGACCTTTTTGTTAAAAATTCCTAATTTCTAACATGAAAACTCATAAATTAACTTTAATGCAAACTAACAACTATAACGTTATTAACTAATCAATTTCAATGGTAGTAAAGGGGTCTATGGAGGGAAAAGATAGGCAATTGATAATGTTTTTAGAAGAAAAAGAGGGTAATGGAATGGTACCAATAGGGTTCAAGCCTAAAACCTTTAATTTCATTGATGAAAGAGGACGAATCCTTAATGAAAGAGTCAATATTACCAACAAGAGGCTTAAGATTTAGGGCCAAATGCTTAGCCAAGAGATAAGTAGGCCCACCAATCGTGTTCACAATAGGTCTCAATGGAGCACCTTCTTTATGAATTTTAAGAAAGCCATATATCCGAGGGGTGAGCAGGTTGCTTTCAATAAGCCTTTTGCTAATGTTACAACAAACATTATCATACATGATAGCATTAGGTACTTCTTTAAAGATTTTTGAAAGCAGATTTTTGTTCAACTTTCTATAGCTACCATTTTTAGTAAGGTGATCCATCATCTTATCAATGTAATCCTTCTTATTAAGAATGACAATGACACCACCTTTGTTTGCTTTAAGAATGACAATTTGTGGATTATTATTAAGGGATTTAAGGGAAAGGAATTCACGCCTAGAGATATTACATGTAGGCAATCTTCCCTTTTGAAGGATCATAGAGCAGTCTTGTCTAATATTCTCCTTGAGGTGATCAAGAACGCCCTTGAGGCCATACTCAATGTTGCCCATAATGTCTTCGACTGGAATCTTGCGAGGAGCAACGGAAAATTTTAAACCTTTTTTAAGAAGACATTGGGTATGATAATCAATCTCAAAGCTAGAGAGATTGGCCACTTTTCTTCTGGAATATTTGGGTTAGGAAGAGATAAGGAATAAGGGTTAGAAGAATTAAGGTTAGAATTAAAATGAGGAGGATTAGGGATAAATAAAGAAGAAGAATTAAGAAAATATAGAAGAAATGGGATTAGAAGATTTAGAAGAATTAGTAAAAGAAGAATTAGAGGAAGACGGGATAGAAATATTTGAAGACTTCATTATGGAAGGATTAGAATAATTAGAAGAAATAAAATTAAGAGAATTAGTATAAGAAGAAATAGGAGAATTAGAAGAATTGTTAGATTTAGAAGAATAGAAGAGTTAGAAGAAGAATTAGAAGAATTTGAAAAAACAGAGATATGATTAATACCCAAATTATTATTAGAATTAGAAGAAATAGGGATAGATGGCCTTGCTAAAATTCATAAAGAAGGTGCTCCACTAAGACCTATTGTGAACGCAATTGGTGGGCCTACTTATCTCTTGGCTAAGCATTTAGACCTGAAGCTTAGGCCTCTTGTTGGTGATATTGACTCTTTTGTTAAGGATTCGTCCTCTTTCATTAATGAAATAAAAGGTTTTAGGCTTGAACCCAATGATATTTTGGTTAGTTTTGATGTTGTTTCTCTTTTTACTACGATCCCTATTAATGAGGATATTGACGTCATTAATAACATCACTGACCCTAATACAGCCAAATTAGTCAACATTTGCTCAAAATCTAATTTCTTAAGCTTTCAGGATGATTTTTATGAGTAGACCTTTGGAGTGGCTATGGGCTCCCCTCTCTCCCCTGTTGTAGCCAATATTTTCATGGGAGATTTTGAGACTAAAGCCCCTACCTTTGCTCCCTTTTGTCCTAAGATTTGGAAAAGGTATGTTGACGGTACCTTTATCATTTGGTCCTATGGTTGGGAAAATCTTGAAATATTTAAGAAGCATCTTAATAACCAATTTGAATTCATTAAATCCACTATGGAGATTGAGGTTGATGGCATCATTCCCTTTCTTGATGTCCTTATCACCAAGAAGGATGATGGCTCTATCTCCCACCAAGTTTTCTGCAAGAAGACTCACACGAAGCAATATCACCATGCTAATTCCCACCATGACCCAACCTGGAAATGCGGTGTTTTGAGTACCCTTGCTACCAGAGCCCTTATTATTTATGATGATCTTTATATCAATGATAAGAAAACACATCTTCTATAGGTCTTCATGAGCAATGGTTATCAAAAGCATAAAGGCCTGTCAACCTTCCAAAAGGTTGAAAAAGCGGCTAAAGGTCTGAGAACTAAATCAAAATATGATTCCAACAACCGAATTCCACTGTCCATATTCCTTATATTCAAGGAACCATTAACAAGTTAGCGTAGATTCTTAAGAAAAACAATATTTCTGTGGCCTTTAAGCTACTTACCACCATTCGTTCTTCTCTCAAGTCTATTAAAGATCGGATTGACCCCTCAAACTCTAAAGGGATTTACATGATCCTATGTTCCCGTGGGAAACCTTATATAGGTGAGGTTGGTCGTTTCATCAAGCATAGAATTCAGGGGTATGCTGCTGACATCAAGCATAATCGCTCTAAATCTTCAACTCTTGCTGAACATTATGCAAATACCAAACATCAAATTTGTATAGAGGATGCTTATGTCCTAGCTAAGATTTCCCATTATCATCACATCAAGTTCAGTGAAACCATCGAGATTGAGAAGCGTGCAACCAACAAACTTAATAGGGATGACAGTTGGAGAATCAATAGAAATTGGATCCCGCTCTTTCCTTTATCTATTCTTCTTAATTGGCCCCTTGTTTATTTTATTTTATTTTGTTGTACCCTTCTTTTTGTTGCTTATCCCTACCTTTTATTCCTTTTATTTTATTTATTTATTTAATACTTATATTTCCCTTTTTATTATTTGTAAATCAAGTATTACTTTATAATTACATTAGTCCTATTCTTTTTCTGTTTTATTGAGCTTATTTATTATTATTTATTTATGGTACTTATTCTTTTTTGTTTATTTATCTATTTATTTATTCAGTGTATTTTAATTGCCCTTAACTATTTTCTTATTTATGATCTTTTATATTTATGTATAATTATTATCCCTCATCATTCCTTTTCATATATGATCCATTATATTTATATTATATATATTTCTATTAATATTATTTAATTTAACTAATGTAATTTCACTTTATTTGGGTATTGAATAATTCAATATTATTTTATTTAGATATTTTCATTATTACTTTTTAATTATATTTTAATTTTAATTTTAGCCCTTAATCTAATTATTATATTATATTATATTATTAATTTTTAATTACTTTATTTATCTCTTAATTTTTTATCTGCTTACTATAATATTTTTATTTCTAATTATTTTAATAAGTTGATGTATTATAATTATTTGAATTTTCTAATGATTATATTTTTTTTTATCTTTCTTTATTTTTAACTGTACTTTGCTATTTATATCCACGTTAGAGCAAAATCTCTTTATCTATTCTGTTATGATGATAAATCACAATTTTTTCAATTATAGGATGAATCTGGAAGACAATTATCTAAATATTTCTACTCACCAAAACCTCCATTTAAATAACATACATTTATATCCATTGTTGTATATTCCTTTCAGCAATTAAAAGAAATAAAATAAAGTTAACATATTTCTATCCAATTCCTTGTAAAGAATAAAATCAAATAAGGTTAAAAGTGGTCTCTCTAACTTTATAAATATGATTGAAATGCTTATTATTCCCTGCAACCAGCAATGTAATAACTTATTAAAAAAATATTGATCTTGACATTAAATCTAAGTTGTCCAAAAATTTATGAAAATTTTCCGAAGTTTAATATTATAAATTAAAATTTATTATTTTAAAACCATATTTAAATTCATTTATCTAAAATACTATTGGTTCACTTCTTTCACCTCTTATTATGTAATGATGACATATGTACTTCACTATTAATTTGTATTGTACAATTTAATATACAACTTCCACTATAAAATGATAGATGTATTTCATCGCTATTATTAACAAATTAGAATTAAATATAGTGACCTATATTCGATACGTATCAACCAATCAGAATTAAATATAGTGGCGTATATTCGGTCACAAGAAAGCCAAATCATTGAAATTTCCAGCCCCACAAGAAAACCAAAACTTTGAATTAAACATAAATATGATTATTACACGGAAGATGTTTTAAAGGGGAGAGTTCCTCCCGGGCCTTCGTCGTCTGTCCACAGAAAATCAAGTGATGCCACATACAGGTACTTTGTATTTATAATTATTTTCCGTCTTCTTCCTATGGTACTTTCCCACGTCTCATATTGTTTACTTTGCTTCGCCGTCGGGTTTGCTTTGTCGTGAAATTGTGGAGGAGGAGGAATGATGATCCAAGTGTCATTATACTTATTTATTCAATGTTATTATCTCAGCCGCCAGGCCAGGGACAACACAATAGGTATAAGATTGATTTGATATTAATTCAATCAAATTATGAAATATTTTTCAATGAATTAAAGTATAATTTTAACCAATTAATTTTATATTTTTACTAATTATTTTATTTAAATTTATATATGATATAATTAGTTATTTATTAGCAAATGCCTACTTTGGCACTTCCCAACAATACTACTTAAATTATCTCTCATTTGTCATTTCATTTCTAAAGATATTAGATATTTGTACAGCATGGAAGCAGCCCGAGTCTTGCAACACATATTTTTTTATTCAAACGTAATTGCTTAGCCTTGTGTACGATGTGACTTTCACCCTACTCTATTTAATTAAAATTCTTCACAACTGCGAGCTAAGCAAATCTGGAAATTTGCAATTGAAATTTAAATTGCAAAATGTTTAGAACGGATTAGGTAATAATCCACATCAATTGTTTTGGTGAGCGAAGCAAATCTGGAAATTTGCAATTGAAACCTAAATTGCAAAATGCATAGAACAGATTATGTAAATCTGGAAATTTGCAATTGAAACCTAAATTGCAAAATGCATAGAACAGATTATGTAATAATCTTTGAAGTAAATAATCGTAAATGTTATTAGCCGTTTACTTATAAATTATTATTTATTATTGTACAATCAGAAATTAAGTAAGAAATATGGAATAAACAAATTACTTTAATATTTAAAATTAAATTAGCCTTAGTCAAGGTTTATAACATGTGTTTATGTAAGTTTTATTATAATAAAACATTTGTGACATGAGTTTCTAATTTAATTAATTTAAAAATACTTAAAATAAGCCAGATATGTACAAAATAGCCCTTCTTCAAATACAATAATTAATTCATATATTTCAAAATTTAATACAGAAAACTCTAGCTACACTGACTTGTTTTTTACTCCTTTGCAGATTTTAGCAAAGGACTTAACCCCGCTAAAGGCCATTCTTAAAAGTTAAAATGGATCCATCATACCCTTTAGTTAAGGGATGCTTAATCTTAATTTGCTGATAGGTTTAATTTGAAGATTTGTTACCCCGACGACAATTCTGTCCATTTTTCAGTCAAGGGCATATACTTTCATGTTCGGTGTGCGAGATTATACGGAGGATGGCGTGATTGATGAGCTTTGAACGAGTGGAATCGATCACTGGAAACCACCAATCGAAGCGCCTGCCATCTAGATTACCTGGTAATCTTTTGTTTTTTCTAGAGTTTTCCTGCACTGTACATTTTCATGTCCCACTAAATTTAATAAGAGACCAAACGAATTTGCTAGAAATCAAACTGGACAAACCATAAAGTTTACAAAGCAATCCATCAAAAACATATCGGAAATCTTTTAATGTTCAGTATGGTTCCTGCTCCCTTCCCTCCCTACTTTTCTAGATTTTGTTTTAGTTAGAATATGAATAGGTTATTAGCAGTCTAGAAAAAAAGTAATAATCAATGCGAGAGATGCACCTTGTGGCCTTTTGTACTTTCTAGTTTCTGTGAGCTGCTTGGTCACTATCGACATTAATAAAAGCATATTCATGTAAACAGTCGTAAACTTATCTTTCTTCGCTTGCACATGGTCTAGCTGAGGCCTGTATTTTATCCAGTAGTGTCTTTATTTTCTTATTTAACTGTAATTTTGAAGCTTATTAGATAACTTTCTTGCCTTCAAACACAAATCACTTTTTTGCACTAATTAAATAGTATTAATTGAAAGTAATTGGAATATCTTCCTCCATAGTTGCCAATCAACTATCAATGAGATTGCTTTAGACAACTCTCATAGTTCATCACTAGTGACATTTACATGGAAACTATTATCTTTGGGATTCATATCCCATGCCATATGCACAGACAGCCATTTTAATTCTTCTCTGTGTATAAAATCGGTTGAAAGTTTCTATTGATAAACACTGATATTTCTCCTTTCTTTTGCATCCATTAGTTTATTTATATATTCTGGCTACAATAATCGTGACTCTCCCAATCTCTCTATTCAAGCACAGCAACCTGCAAAGGTTGTGCCTCTCCAAGATATGTGTCATAAAGTGTCCAATAATCAATGACATGTGTCATGATCATCTTTCGCTTATGTCATCTATCAGCAAAAGTGCTTCAAATCAGTGTTGTCTCATCTTGTTTATACTTAATTTGGCTGTATGTGCTATTAATGGCAATGGTGGTTTTTTTTCCCTTTCCTCTGTGTTAAATTACTCTATTAAATATTCGTGTAATATTCCTAACAGAAATATACAATGATAAACAAAGCAAACATAGCAAAAACACACATGGAATTTGCACACAGATCAGACACTATGAATTAATCCAAAAACTGCGTTGCTCTGAGCCATTTTATTATAAAATCATGGGGTCACAACTTGGTGTTTGGAAAGTGTGCACTTGGGCTTGCTCAAGGCAAGCTAGCAAAGCCCAAATGATAAAAGCAAGTCTCCAAGTGCTGCTGGCTGATCCCGCTATGGCTTTGTGCTGATCTTCCCAGGAAACTGCACTGCTGCCTGCAAGAAATGGCTGCTAGGGTCTCCTCTGGTGCTCAGAGAATTTCAGGAAATTAACCCCGGTCTCTCCACCAATAACCCACAAAAACCCACGAAGGAATTGGCCAAATGTTGACGTCGGAATTTCGGCTCAATTTCCCCTAGCTTCTCTAGCTGCTGGGTATTTCGACCTACCTGTAAATGATGCTGCTAAATGCCCCCAAAATGGCTGAGATATTCAACAAAACTCCCTCCCGAGTTTCTCTCCCAAACTCAGCTCCAAATTCCTCCTCCTCCTTTGTGTCCCATGTGTGGCACGAAGTAGGACTATGCAGGCCCAGGCAATCTCTGTTGAATCTGCTCCAAAAACACGCTGAAATGCTCTTGGATTGATTTGAAGCTTTGGATACTCCCTCCCAGGGCTGACACTCGAGGTCAATCGAAGCAAGGGTTAAATTCTTGCCTGAAAATCTCTTGTGCCCAACAACACATGCAAACTTGGCTTCCAATTCAAGCGTGCTAGTCAAGGGGAGTGTTCAAATGATCAAAGATGCCCAAAATGAGTGCCTTCTCCTATTTTGTCATTGTGACTCTCATCTTTTCCCTCCAAGGAATGCGTATTTCTAAGAGGGGGACATATTTCCTCCTTGGAGTGGTCCCCACCATCCACCAACCATTTGATTTTCCCTTTTCTCCTAAGTTGGGTCCTTGCCTTAGCTCCAGAAACTCAAGTGGGGTCCCGCAACCCATTTTTCCTAAGTGTAAGTGCAAAATATGACAAAATTGGCAAAATCGATATTTCCCCTTCGCAATATTGCTAAGTGGGAATATCACAGTCCTCCTCGCCAAAATGTTGTTTGTCCTCAGGCAATTGCGATGAAGAATGTTGGAGTATCTGCTATCCCTCCCAACTGGCATCCTCATCGGGCAGATTCCTCCATCTGATTAAAAACTCCCTAAGAACCCTGTTCTGCAAGTGTCTCTCATGGGTGTTCAAAATGGCCTTTGGCTCCAAAACCAAATGCCCCTCATCATCCATGGGTAGTAACTTTGTGGCTGTTGCCCCCTATTGCCTCGGTGCCTTTTTCAGGCAGGACAGATGGAAAGTATTGTAAACTCGGCTCCCCAAGGGTAGCTCCAACTCATATGCCACGTCCCTAACTCTCTTAGTGACCCTATACGACCCATAAAAGTGGGGCTTGAGCTTCTGGCCCCCTTTTGTCTGAGTGTGGACTGCCTTTACGACGGAAGTCTTAAGAAGACCAAATTCCCAACTTCAAACTGCCTTTCTACTCGGCCTCTGTCAGCATAGAGCTTTTGTTGGTTTTGCGCAGTCTGTAGGTTATCTTTGAGAGCCCGCAAAATATCTTGGCTCTCCTTCATCCAATCCTTGGCCCTTGGGGCCTTGCTGTCTCCAATCATCACATCAGCAAAAGATAACATAACTGTATAAAGCTCTGAATGGGGACATACCTATGGACATGTGGTATATTGCATTGTAGTAGTACTTGCCCAAATGCAACCACCGTATCCATGCACGCTGCTGGCCTGTTATATAGTTGCGTAGATAGCCCTCTAACTACTTGTTTACAATCTCCATTTGCCCATCATTTTGGGGGTGGTAACTAGTACTTGGGGTGAGCTTCGTGACCACCAGTCGGAATAATTCCTGCCAAAATCTCCCCATGAACCTGCCGTCCTGGTCACTGACAATTGTCTTTGGAAGACCATGAAGCCGAAACACCTCCCTGAAAAACAATTCAGCCATTTGTGAGGTGAGGATTGGGCTGAATAACGAAGAAGTGGGCAAATTTCGGCAATCTGTTTACCACCACGTATATGCAGTCCTTGCCTTGGACTATAGGCAACCTGATGATAAAATTCATCGAGATGCTCTCCCATTTTCCCTCAGGGATAGGAAGAGGTTGTAACAACCTAGCAGGGTGTGTCTGTTCACCCTTGTTCCTTTGGCACGTATCACACTCCTGGACGTGCCTCCGAACATCATCCTTAAGGTCCCTCCATGCAAAGTGCTCCCTGATAGCCATGTATGTCATGGTGAACCCCTAATGCCCTGCTAACGATGAGTCATGGGCAACCTGCATGATATTCTTCCTCATCTGGGAGTTGGGCACTAAATAAATCCGGTCTCGATAGTAAATCGGCCTATTCGTCACCCTATACCAGTCATCTGTCACTGCACCATCAAGGAACTCACATGCAAATCAGTCCTTGGAATACTCCACTAGCAACTGCGCCCTCCAATCTAGTGCAATGCTCATCAATGAAATGGTGACCGACCTCTTGGACAACGCATCAGCCACCACATTGTGCCTACCTTTGACATACTCAATGTCAAAGTCATATTGCTCACCCACTTTTGTTGCCTCTCCTGCAGCTGTTTCTGCTCCAGAAAGAATCTGAGGCTATTTTGGTCTGTTTTCACCTAGAACCTGTTACCCACCAAGTACTGTTTGAACTTGGCTAGTGCATGCATAATGGCTAGCATCTCTTTGTCGTATACAATGTTTTTAAAACCGGAACCGGTGACCGGACTGGTCCACCTAATGAACCGGTTTACCGACCGGAACCGGTCTAACCGGGACTGGTTTGGTCTAAACGAACCGGTTTTAAAAAAATACATTAAATTAATTAATTTTAATGAAACAAACTATTTTTAAGGATGTAAAACCATGATTCCAAGCCATTAGAGGACAAAATATGCAAAGTTTGCTCATTTATATACCATGTAAAGGTGAATATATCAAAATGGCACCGAGTACAATACATATCATCGACAAAATAGCAAAATACATAAGAAATGAGGCTCTAAATGGCCTATAAAGTCCAAGAACAATGCTGCAAGCTATGAGGCCATTGGCCTACTACAAGTCTACAGTGTACACATGATCAATCATCAAGTTCATCACCACTACTAGACAGAGGATCATCATCAGGAGCTACATAGACATCATCCGGTTCAGAGTCTGAGGATGCCTCAGCTTGATCTGCAACCTCAGTACCAATGCCACCAATGACAATAGAAGTGGACCTAATGGAAGCACGAGTTTGTCGACATGCACGACTAGTGCCTTCCATTGGTTCTTTGCCTTTCCTTGATGCCACTACTGATCCTGGTTCTGATGCCGCCACATAATCTGCTTCATCCCCCGCTAAAGCCATGTCGATATCAAAATCAGCCTCAAACAAAGGATCTTCAGTCTCCTCCACCCATTCTGATGTTGGATCAATATCGTCCAACACAATGGGATCTAGATCAGGTGATTTGCTCATCATTTGGTTCCTCCTCAGTCGAAGGTTGTATTGCACAAAAACAAGATCATTTAATCGTTTTTGTTCCAAACGGTTTCTCGTCTTCGTGTGTATGCGCTCAAAAACAGACCAATTGCGCTCACAACCTGAAGCATTGCAAGTTTGACTGAGGACTCTAATTGCAAACCTTTGCAATTGAGGACACTGGCCACCAAATGACTCCCACCAATGTGCTGCAAAGAAAAAGACATTAATTAGTAACAGTTTATAATTTGAATTGTAAAGAACGTAAACAATTTTAACTTGAAAAGAAAAACAAAATGGAAATTAGAATTGCTTACCTGGTTGGTCCACATCTCTTGCCATCTTTGCCAAGTTT
>APFE030339196.1:85620-99415 GCA_000404065.3 Pinus taeda
CTCAGGGCGCCAAGAAGAAAACTGAGGATCCGCCACACGGGAAAGGTAACAATTTTCATGCTTTAGTTGCAATTAACTCTTCCCCTGATGCATGGATTATAGATTCTGGTGCATCACATTATATGGCTCTTGCAAAGGAAGTCTATTCCTCTTTGGATGCATGCAAAGGACCTCCCATCCTTATGGGAGATGACTCACCTATTGAGGTCACCGAAAAAGGTAGAGTGGAACTTTTACATGGAAGCTTTGAAGATGTGCTTCATGTTCCAAAAATTTCGCTAAATTTGCTTTCAGTTTATCAGATCACTCATTTCGGCATCGGAAAGAGAGTGGAATTCACTCCAGATGCAGTGAACATATATGACCTACATAGCATTACCAAAATTGCAACCGTTGAGGTAAACAATGGAGCTAGACTGTATACATTTTATGAATTTATTGAATCTGAATCCTCCTTATTGCTTACACATGCTGATGATAGTAGTAGGCTTTGGCATGAGAGGTTTGGTCACTTAAATTGCAGGGATATGCAACAGCTAAGCAAGCATGAGATGGTGGAAGGCTTGCCAAATATCAGTTTCTCCAAAGGAGTTTGTGAAGGGTGTGTCCTTGTCAAACATCCTAGAGAAAAGTTTGACACCGACAAGACTCACAAAAAATCCTCTCCTCTAGATCTGATCCATAGTGATCTCATGGGGCCTTTTCCTCATCCTTCCATCAACAAAGCAAGGTATGTGCTTACATTTATTGATGATTTCTCACTGTATACTTGGGTGTATCTTCTCAGGGCCAAATCTGAAGTTTTTGCGCACTTTGAAGATTTCAAAGCACTAATTGAGACACATTCAGAGAGAAAGATCAAAGCCCTCCGTACAGACAATGGGGGGGAATATGTTAACACAGCACTTTAGAACCTTTGCCTTGAGTATGGCATACAGTTGCAGCACACAGTTCCATACACTCCGCAACAGAACGAAGTTGCTGAGAGAAAGAACCGATCTCTCAAAGAGATGGCTCTCTGCATGCTGCATGCTAAGGCACTACCTCATAAGCTATGGGCTAAAGCACTTAATTGTGCTAACTACATCTAGAACAGATCTCCTCATAGATCTGTCAAGGATTAGACCCCCTTTGAGGCTTGGAGCGGCACATAAACCGGAGGTCACCCACTTCTGTGTTTTCGACTCCCGAGCATGGGCCAGGATCCCCTCTGAAAAGAGGAAAGCTCTTGATCCACAGAGCATTGAGTGCATCTTTGTTGGATACCCTGATGGTGTGAAGGGATACCGACTCTTGATTTCCTCTATGGACAAGTTCATCATTGAGCGAAGTGTCCAATTTGAGGAAAGTCTCTTGCATGCATCTCAATTGCTGTATGCAGACACCTTTTATCTACCTCATTACTGAGATGATGACTCAGTACACTCAGATGTAGATACAGAGCATGCAGATGTCGAGGTAGAGCATGCAGATGCAGAGACAGAGTCTTTCGATACAAATCCAGTGCATGCATATGATGATCCACATCCAAGCCCACATCGGGCTTCCAGCAGTGAATCAACTTCCCCTGTCATAAATTAGAGAACAAGGAGCTTAAGTGAGATATATGCACAAGACCACCCAGCTGCTAGAAATGGTCTTGTGGGGGATAATTCTGATCTGCAGAGGACTAGCTCAGAGTTTATTGAGCCTCCTCTTGCCCTCACTGCGACTGAACCAATGCCATCCCGGTATTGTCATTTGGTTCAGTCTTCTGATCCGCAGTCTTATGCTAAGGCTACTGGGCATCCCTCTTAGGAGTCTGCCATGGAGGAGGTGTACAACTCCCTCCTCGAGAACCAGACCTGGGATCTGGTCCCCCTTCCTTCAGGAAGGAAACTTGTTCGATGCAAATGGGTCTACAAGACAAGGATTGCTGCAGATGGGCAAATCACCAGTCAGAAAGCCAGACTAGTAGCCAAAGGCTTCCAACAAATGCATGGCATTGATTATGATGTGACCTTTGCTCCAGTAGCAAAGATGGATTCCATACGCCTTGTACTTGCCATTGCGGTTGCCCAGGGGTGGGAAGTACATCAGATGGATGTGAAGAATGCCTTTCTTCACGGAGACCTATCTAAGGAGATCTACATGGAGCAGCCACATGGTTTCATTCAGGATTCATCTTTGGTCTGCAGACTGAAGAAGTCTCTGTACGGCCTTAAGCAGGCCCCGAGATCTTGGTATGCGAAGATGGATTCTTTTCTCTTATCTCAAAACTTCGAAAGATGTAAGTCTGATCCGAATGTTTACATGCTTAGGACACATGACTCTCTTCTTATCTTAGTTTTGTATGTGGATGATCTCCTGATCACCGACAGCTCGGCTTTAGCCATTGCTGCAGTCAAGAGGACCTTACATGATGGGTTCTTGATGATGGACACGGGTCCATTTCACTTCTTTCTTGGTCTTGAGATCAGCCAGGATGCCATAGGCATCAAACTCTCTCAGGCTAAGTATGCACGGGATCTCCTCGAGAGATTTCACAGGACTGATTGCAAGCCAGCACTGACTCCTTTTTTGTCTGGGGTCTGCCTTGAGGATGGAGGTGACACTCCATTAGTTGACAGTACTCTCTACCAACAGCGAGTGGGGAGCTTACTGTACCTCACCCACTCCAGACTAGATCTCTCATATGCAGTAGGGGTAGTTTCCAGATACATGCAGGAGCCACATGAGCTACACTAGAAAGTTGCCAAGCGCATCCTCCGATATGTGCAGGGCACCATCACCTTCAGGATTCACTATGCAACAGGCACTGCATTGAATCTCCTTGGCTTCACAGATTCTGATTGGGCGAGCGACAACATTGATCGCATGTCCACCTCCGGATATTCACTCAGTCTAGGGTCTGGCCCTATCTGTCGGTCGAGCAAGAAGCGGGATACTATTGCTCTCTCTTTAGCTGAGGCCAAGTACAAAGGAGTATTCAACATCACCACTCAGGCTCTGTGGCTACAACGCTTCTTCACTGAGTTGGGCGTCTAGTTCCACCAACCCACTGTTATCTGGTGTGACAACCAAAGCACTGTCAAATTTTGCAGGGATCCAGTACAGCGGCAGCGGACGAAGCACATAGAGATCCATATGCACTACATCAGAGACTTAGTACATGATCGGGTCATTGATTTGCAGTTCTATCCTTTAGTAGAACAGATTGCAAACATCTTCACCAAGAGATTCACTGAGTAGAAGTTTCACTCTTTGAGCGATCTTCTTGGAGTGAAGGACATAGTTGCTTAGCAACTGTCTTTTCTTCCTCTTTTCTTTTGATTACATTGTATTTTGAGAGGGGCTTTTTCCCACGAGGTTTTCCCTCTTTCCTCAATTTTAGTACAAGTTGCACTGTATTTTGGGTGACCTTTGGCCTTAGTTGCTAGGGCCCATTTTCTATTTTTCCCCATAGTGGTGTTCAGGGGGGGTGTTGGAGGTATTACACACCTAAGACCTTCATTACTAGCACATGCGGACAGTTAGTTAGAGCATTCACTGACATGCAAGGCTTCAACATTGGAATCTTCACCAGATTGGTGCCTTTGACTGTCCATGCATGCATGGGACTACATGCAAGATCCTTTTTGCATGATTTACTCCCTGATTTGCTCCTCCTTTCACTCTGCAACTAGCTAGTTCTCTCCGGAACTTGCTGTAGGTGCCGAGTCCTCTCATTGATCACCACTATGGCGCATTACCTTGGGATCTTCACCCAGTGATGCTATATCATGAGCATTGTAACCTATTTTCTGAAAATCAATAATTTTTTTGTTCTTTCTATTTCTTTTTTTGTGCTTTTGCTCTGCAAAGCTGTGTGTTCAACCTTTACTAGCTAGATTCATTTGTGCAGGTTTTCTAACACATTTACACCCATGGTGTGTTGCAAATTTGTACCATGTGCGTAGCTTCCTCCGCCTTGCCCCTTCCCCCTATTGTTACCCTTCAATTGGCAAAATTCCCTGAAGGTAATAGCCTCTCTAGAGTCAGACCCATTAGACTAATACTCCACAAAATAGTCCCCCATGGGCATCTCCTCTTGCCCTTGCAGCCCTCTAGCACCGGATGCTAAAAACGTGGGGATAGTGGACCTAGGTGGTGTACTAGGAACGAGTGGTACGTTGGGGCCATGATCTCCATGGTGATGTGTAGTGCCAGAGCCTTCACCAAATTGGAATTCCCCTTGAATCCCTTTGTACTTGTCGTTGCTACAAGTTTGCTACCTCAGTTCCTCAATATCCTTAGACAAATTTTGAATAGCCTTTAGAAGGTAACTCCTCCTTTTTACTCCTTTTGTCTCCCTCATTATCCCCCATGTTTGGCCTTTCAACCTCCAATTCAACTATCACTGGATCTGGGGTAATTTGCAACTGCCTTTCTCTGCTCTTGTGCCTTTGCCTCCGATAAGTTGCGTTGTTAATTTTAGATAACAATGGTATGTTCTATGCTTAAGAGCAATTTTACTTCAATTTTTTTATTAGCCCAATATCAATATCCAGATTAGCAATCACATCAACATGATAGTAAAATGTAGATAGAACATAAACAATAATAGTAGAAGACAAGAGCACACAAGGTATGGCACCAGCCAGGGACAAACCCCAATGTGGGGAAACCCTTTGATCCATTCTTCTTATTACTGTTCAAAATTTCGACAGAGAGAGAGAGTACAATATGCAATATTCACTTGCCCAATCACAATGAAATTTGTCCCAACGAACAACAGCTACAAAAAGCCCTAACTAGAAAGTCAACGCTGGTCAACGGGGCAAAATTTGACCTCCAAAACAACTCGGTCAAACTTGGTCAACTTGGCCTCCAACAACAAGTCAAATCAGCACAAAAACAGTGCGAAAATATCTAGTCAAACCTGGTCAACAAAAGTTAACGCTGCCATGAAACCCTTTTACAGTCAACGCTGGTCAAACAGTACGGTCTGCCTCGTTTTCTATGCCTAGAAATGCGGCTTGCCCAAACAGAGATAACCCTCACAAAACCATAGTCAAACAGGGCAACACTGCTGGTCAACGCTAGTAAAAATCTTTCCTGCAACTTTGGTCAACGCAGGAACAAAACTGCCATTCTTCGCATGTGTGGAGAGCTGCCTCAGAAATCGGTATCCAATCAATGAAGGAGAGAGAGATATGTGAGTGAGTGAAGTGTCTAAATGAGGAGGAGGCACCTTGTATTTATATGTAAACGTTGAGGATGAATAAAAGTGATTGTTGGGCTTCTGAGCCTACATTAGTTTGCTGGCCGACCTTGATAATGTCCATAAACAAAATAAAGTCATAATCCCATTTGTACATGTCAGAATGAAATGATCTTCAGATCAATCCTACACCTCTCAGAGAGAGGAATCCAATAAAAATACCAGTTGCCTCATATGAGTTGTCCAAGGTGAAGTTTGGCCCTAGTTGCCAAATTTAACACTCCCTCTCAACTAGGGAGAAATTCACCCGCGAAACTGTTTGACAATTTGTACCATCCCTGTCTCTGCTCTGCTCTGCTGAACCATGAAGAAAGAAGAAATGATCGAGAATGTATCATACCATTCTCCACTGACCCGAAGTCAGTCTCCAATAATCGAGAGTGTGTCATACCACTCTTAGTTGACTCAAATTCAGTTTCCATTGATCCCAGATCAATATCAAACATCCTAGCATAGGGAGTATGCTAGTACATGATGCGTCCATCAATAGTACTATGGTCCCTATCCTCATTTCCCTACTCATTGGCCAGATGAGAGGTACTTCCCATGAGTCCTAGACTACATGGGTAGGATGTGTTGGTAGGAGAGAGTGAACCACTTATCCTGCTCGTATGTCATAGGAGAAGATGAACCACTCATCCTATGCATATCTCAACATCGGGTATCACAGGGGAAGGTGAAGCACTCACCTTGTACATCGCACACCATTAGGGGAAGGTGACCACTCACCCTATGGTCGCTCATCACTCTAAGAAGTACCCCAATCCCCTCGGAGCTCTCAGAGCCCAACATCCATCTCATACGGGACCCTCATAAGAGGGTCTCTCCACGACTCCAAGTCATTCACGGAAGGTTAAGAATTTGACCTTCCCCAGGGGCTTCGTAAGAATATCAACAACTTGATCATTAGTCCCAATATGATGGAGCCTTATTGCTCCCCATTGTACCATATCCCGGATAAAGTGGTCTTGATATCAATATTCTTGGAACGACCATGAAACACAAGATTCTCAGAAAGACGAATCCCACTTTGGTTGTCGCAACAGATCACGGTGGTATCCAACACATGTCCAAACAACTCACTAAAGAGCTTCTTCAACCAAACAACTTCATAGGAGGCCATACTAACAACATTGTATTCAGCGTTAGCGGTGCTTAAGGCAACCGACTTCTGCTTCCTGCTCATCCATGATATCGAAGCAGAACTTAAGAGAGAAGCAACATCTAGATGTGCTTTTGCGATCCACCACACTACCAGCCCAATCTGCATCAGAGTAACCATGGAGCCTCACATTCTTGACAGTGTATCTCAGTCCATAAGTGATTGTGCCCCGAAGATATCTCAAGAGATTCTTGACAACAATCCAATGTATGTGATGAGGCTCGACCATAAAATGACTCAATGTATTCACTGCAAAACTTATGTCTGGACGGGAGTTCACCAAGAACATCAGGGCTCCCACGAGTTGATGATACTCAGAAGGATTTCCCAAATCGGGCCCAACAACACTTCCGCATAACTTCTTGAAGTTACGTTCCATCGGAGTAGTCACAGACTTGCAGTCCACCATTCCAAATCTTTCAAGTAGCTTCATGATGTATTTTCTTTGAGAAAGGAAAATCTCACTTGGCTATTGCCAGACCTCCAATTCTAAGAAGTAATGCATCAATCCTAGGTCCTTCATCTCGAATTCGGAAGCCAAATCTCTCTTACATTGATGAATAAGAGGGTTTGTACCTGTTAGAAAGAGATCGTCCACATAAAGTACTAAGATGAGAAGTCTATCATTCTCAACCTTAAAATAAAAGTTCAGATCAACTTCACTCCTTGTAAATCCCAGCTTCATCAGATAGCTGTCGATCCTCTCATACCAAGCTCAGGGAGCTTGCTTCAACCCATAAAGGGCTTTCTTCAATCCGCATACATGTGTCTGACGATCTTGAACTTCGAACTCCTCGGGTTGTTCTACATAGACTTCCTCCTTAATTGAACCATGTAAGAAGGCGGTCTTGAGATCCATCTGGTGTAGATTCCCCTTGAATTTCCCTTGAATTCCCCTTGAATCCCTTTGTACTTGTTGTTGCTACAAATTTGCTGCCTTAGTTCCTCAATACCCTTAGACAAATCTTGAACGACCTTTAGAAGGTGTTGGGCAAACTCCTCCTTTTTACTCCTTTTGTCTCCCTCATTATCCCCCATGTTTGGCCTTTCAACCTCCGGTTCAATTATCAATGGATCTGGGGTAATTTGTAACTGCCTTTCTCTGCTCCTATGCCTCTGCCTCCGGTAAGTCACGTTCTACTAATCTTCTGGTGTCATAGACTGATATTCCTCGCACAGGTTGAGCCAAGACTATGAGCTCTGATACCACTGTAATATTCCTAACGGAAATATACAATGATAAACAAATAAAACATAGCAAAAACACACATGAAATTTGCACACAGATCAGACACCATGAATTAATCCAAAAACTGTGCTGCTCTCAGCCATCCTATTATAAAATCATGGGGTTACAACTTGGTGTTTGGAAAGTGTGCAACTGGGCTTGCTCAAGGCAAGCTAGCAAAGCCCAAGTGATGAATGCAAGTCCCCAAGTGCTGCTCGCTGATCCCTTTATGGCTTTGCGTTGATCTTCCCAGGAAACTGCAATGCTGCCTGCAAGAAATGGCTGCTAGAGCCTCCTCTGGTGCTCAGAAAACTCCAGGAAATTAACCCTGGGCTTTCCACCAATAACCCAGAAAAACCCACGAAGGAATTGGTCAAATGTTGACCTCGGAATTTCGGCCCTATTTCCCTTAGCTCCTCCAGCTGCTGGGTATTTCGACCCACATGTAAATGATGCTGCTAAATGCCCCCAAAATGGCTGAGATATTCAACAAAACTCCCTCTTGGGCTTCTCTCCCAAACTCAACCCCAAATTCCTCCTCCTCGTGTCCCACGCGTGACACAAAGTAGGACTGTGCAGGCCCACGAAATCTTTGTTGAATCTACCCAAAAAACACATTCAAATTCTCTTGGATCAATCTGAAGCTAATAGATACTCCCTCCTAGGGCTGACACTCGAGGTCCATCAAAGCAAGGGTGAGATTCTCGCCTAAAAATCTCTTGTGCTCAACAACACATGCAGACTTGGCTTCTAGCTCATGCGTGCTAGTCAAGGTGAGTGTTAAAATGCTCAAAGATGCCCAAAATGAGTGCCTCCTCCTATTTTGTCATCGTGCCTCCCAATTGCCCATGTGGGGTCCAACCATCGAACCTCTCATCTTTTCCCTCCAAGGAATGTGTATTTCCAAGAGGGGGCTGTATTTCCTCCTTGGAGTGGTCCCCACCATCCACTAGCCATTTGATTTTCCCTTTTCTCCTAAGTTGGGCCCTTGCCTTAGATCCAAAAACTCAAGTGGGGTCCTGCAACCCACTTTTCCTAAGTGTAAGTGCAAAATATGACAAAAT
This sequence comes from Pinus taeda, assembly GCA_000404065.3. NCBI lineage: Eukaryota > Viridiplantae > Streptophyta > Pinopsida > Pinales > Pinaceae > Pinus > Pinus taeda. The sequence continues at coordinate 94,317 of APFE030339196.1, forward strand.
TGGCAAAATCGATATTTCCCCTTAGCAATATTGCTAAGTGGGAATATCACAATTCAATTTTCCATATAACATGGTGTGCTCAAGTGCCTTTGTCTAATGATAATTTCCTTCTCTAGCTTGAACGAAATTCCTTACATGCTTGAGCAATGGTTGTCTGTATTCTATTTCTTGTGAAAATTGTAAACTACGGGCCTCATTATGTGGACATTACTTAAACCAAAAATTTGTTAGTTGAAGTTCGAGATGGAAGGGTTCTGCTAAATTTAGAAGTGTGTTGAATTTGTCAAGGGGACCCCCAAGTGAAGTTAAGGTGCAATTATATTTCCTCTTAATTTTGACTTAGGAAAATTCTAATTTTCCTATCGTCAAAAAGTAAATCAATCTCAGCTATTTGTGGAGTTGATGGGCCAGTTTGACTTGAGTTGTTGGGTCAGTTTGAATTTATAAAAAGGGAAGGGCGCAGACTTGGCTAATCATATTACACACTAGAGATTTGTATGTTTAGCTCAGCAAAGGAGGTTTTTCCAGATCAACACATTAGGGCAGAGAAGAGAGGTCGAATAGCCTCATATTTTCTTCAGCCAGTGTGTTTCTCTTTCAGAGCTGAGTTAGGTTGCGCAGAGGGTCCAATTCAGCCTGTAACAGCTACGCACTAACCTATAACAGTTGCGCATGCAAGGAGGCCGAGTTGGTTAGAGGAGCGCAAAAAATTATGTTGTAGATCAATGGATTGAAGGGGAATTTTTCCCAGTAAAGTAATCAATTTCTGAGACTTTTGCCGAGAATAATAATAGAACACACAAGTTGGCAGGTTTTTCCCTGTTGGGGTTTCCTGGGTAAATTCTGGTGTATTGTTTATTGTGTGCTGATGTCTTTGTGAATTTATTTTCTGCTGCTATTATTTTTTAGAATACTTAGCATATTTAGTAAAAGTGTTTGTAGTTTAGTTTTTGATTTCTTTATCATAGATTTTTTATTAAATTAGTAGTTGGATATTAGAAAGCTAACAAAATTGGCACAAAGAATAAATCGACTTACTTTTGTAGTAACATTGGAGGATTGTTTTCACTCTATATGCATTTCACTTGTAGCCATGGCACGTAGGGTTTCAAATGCATCAAAGTGATTAATAAAGAAGGATGCAGTTTACTTTGTAATGAGGAAAAGACGCTTGGCATATCTGAAGCATTATGAAATGCTGTATTTCTTTTTAATTTTCAGCCGATAGTTTTGAGGCTACAACCCTCCATTTTCATTGTATTTTTGTATTATATAGTAATATGCTCATGCTTAGACTGCTGACCTAGGATTAGTATGGATTGCTCAGAGTCTTTTCTTATGAATGCGGTGCTTGAGGACTGCTCACAATATTTTCTTATTTATGCTGCGCTTGACACCTAAAATATGTAACTTTTCTGTTTTTCATGAATACAAAAAAGAAATTTTCTATCGAAAAAAGAGTGGAGGAAGCAGTTTGAAAAATAGTTGGTGCTTGTTTATTTTGAGGAACTCCTTTCTGGTGTGCAAGTGGAAGTGACTTTTGTTTGATGATGGTAGCGAAGAAACATCTCATTTGTTTTAAATGCGAATTGTTTAGTGCCATCCAATCATTTGAAATTGTAGTTGAAAATTCTATGAATGTCATGCAGAAAATGAGGATTCCAATATTTGCAGATACTTGTGTTGCACAATCATACGTGAACCTTTATGAGGCAAGGTTGCTTTTGTAATTATAAACGATATTTGATACAAGCACATCTTTTATCATCTTACATATCAATTCTAATTCAAAAATTTCTTCTCCTTCAAAATACAACAAATGGCTTGAAAAGTATGTGGACAAGAAAGAGTGGTGTTGTTGATGTTGTGTGAAAGTTGATTACTGCTATTTCCCAAATAATCGATGATAGCTCATCTTGCCCGTTGATTAATATATATTAAGAACCCTCCTTCCTTACCTATTCATATAAATGGTTCTTGGTGGTCACGTTGTGGGTATGACACTATATTTTGTTTTCGAGGAGAATTAGAGTTCAGAGAGAGAGAGAGAGGCAGAGAGATCAATCATAGAACTTATATACCTTTCTTTATATGAGAGGTAGATTTGCCACCTAAAGGAACTTGGGAAGGTTAGAGAACTCATTATGTTTCCTTTTCTTCATAACATGCTCTACCTTTAGGTTTGTCAAGGGTGTCAACCACTTGGGTCATCTTTGAAAGGTTGACATGATTACTGGTTGATGGTAGACATGGAGAGTTGACATCATGGAGGACGACATTGTCAATGATGTTTGGTTGGTGTGGCTGACTTGAAGACTAGGTCAAGCTATAGTTAACAATCCTAGATTCTTTATGTCTTAGTGACTGTGCAATGGACTTGATTAGGTGAGAGATCCCAACTATTTTTGGAATGCATCTTATATTTCATTCTTGCTCACCAAAGGATACATCATACAAGCATATTGATACATTACTTGGATGATGCAGAGATGTGTGTTTATACTCCCAATATAGGCGATAAGAGCCTACATATCTGCTTAGGTGGCCATAGACTCAACAATAAGGCTTGGAGCCATAACAACAAAGCTCATGACATCACTTGCGAGAATTGAATGTAGGTGGGAGGATGATAATCACACCTCCCAACTGCTTGAGATAAACCCAATTGACATAAATAGATGTAATATACTTGCACAAAGGATTCATTTTTTTTTAATGATGCATTGTAATATTCTTTGAGTACATTTCTTTGAATAGAATACTAGAGAAATTTTTGTCCTGGCTACATTTGTCTGTGCTATACAGTGTTATTGGATCCGGGTCAAAACTGGTGGAATTGGTTGTTCTTGTTGGAAATACTGAGAGGGGGGTGAATCAATATTTCTTTTCAATTAGTTAATTTAAACTTTACAGAGCATTAATTATCATTATCATTAGATAAACATAAACAATCATCAACACCATTCAACAATGCATAATATCAAAGACAATAGACACAAGAGATTTTTAGGTGGAAACCCTTCCAGGAGAAAAAACAATGAACACTTCTTAATATTTGTCTTCAATAATTTACATCAATTAGGAAGCTCCAACTTCCAAGATTTTCAGCTCCAACTGGAGGAGGCTTTGTTAACACCTAATCAGAGGGATTGGGTGTACAACTATAATTAATGTAAATAAATAATAGAGAAGATAGAGAGTCCTCGGGAGCTGAACCGAACAATCACTCCCTCTTGTATATAATAATGAACAACCTGAATGAATAAAATGAGTTTTGATTTGAGGAGTTACCTCTTGGTCTGACATGGTATCAGAGCAGGCGCCATTTTTTGGCTTCCTTTTTAATTTGTAACTCCTATTCTGTTTTGCCTTTTGTTTGCATCTTTTGCAGGTTGACATCTCTGTCAAATCCTTGCGAAATCTCATTTATCGTTTAATACATTCGTTGAAGTACGTTGCATTGGAGCTAGCTTTTGAAGCCGAAGGTGCTGTAATGACTTGGATTTCCTCCTGCTCTGAGTATGGTATATATACCCTTTCGCGTTGAAGAACCATATATCCTTTTTCGTGTTCACATATATCCTTTTTCGTATTCCCTTGAGGTGGATCTCAAGTATTATAAACCCATATATATAAATATCGTCGGGTCCCTTTTTAATCGCATATCGCAAATCTCTTGCCCTGATCAATATCGTTGCATGTTTACGATGTGATCCTACCCTTCATTAAACCCGCTCGAACATAGTTCTTGAGGTTTCACTTTATCTGGATCATTCTCCACCGTTGATCTCAACCTCCAGATTCGATGGCTGACATTGATTTTGGGGGGGGGGGACCACTTGCACGGCGGTTACCCACCCGAAAAGTTCCTTTTAATCTCCACCGTTGATCATCACCCCCAAATCTGACGGTTTATAGCGATTTTGGGTGCATTAGTTGCACAAGAGTTACCTGCCCGATACAAGCGGTTTTTCTCTCTCCCCTAGTCACTACGTGTCAATCGCTCAGTGGAATCGGGGGCTCCCCTCTCAATACCACTTACCGTTTTTTATCCGCCCGAAATCCCGCTTGTAACACGAAATCCGCCTTTGGCCGTTGTTATTGCCCCGACTTGTTTTGCTTGCGATAACCGTTGATCGCTTACCATTGATTGCCCTCCTCCGTTCATCTCTGCCATACAATGCAACAAAAGAACTACAGCTATAGTTAGACTCTAATATTCGAGTGAACATTAAATGTTGTTAAGTTGAACATTATTGGTATAACAATCATTTTACGAGAAAATTTTTGTAGCAGCAATATTTTTCTCCACTGTACACAAATTTTACAATGCATTCAATTATATCTATTGTGGGAGTAGTTCTCAATGGAAAGGAGAATTATCCTGAATGGCTGTGAAAAATCCAACACACTCTCATTTTTAATGAGCTATGGAAAGGAGTGTGTGTTGGAGAAGAAGACAAAGTGCCAGTCCAACCTACCTCAGACAAGGAGCTCGCCACTTGGGAAAATAAGAACAGTAAAGCCTATGCATTGATTGCAGCATCAGTAAGTGAAGAGGTGAGTCGACACATTTCGCCATTTTCAAGTGCTTTCAAAGCCTTACAAAAGCTGAAGGAACTCTATGACTCACACTCTGCACTTGAAGTTGTTCAACTCATGATTAAACTCTTCACCCTTGAATTACAAAATAATGATCCTCTTGCTCTTGCATCCAAAGTAAAATCTATAATGCATGATATCAAAGTCACTAAGGTTGAATTGGATATTCCTCTGATTGCTTTTCTCAAGGCACTTTATCCTACTTATTCCAATTATCTTGAGTCATTGCAAGCAAATGGAAATCTCAAAGATATTACCTTTGACTCTCTTGTGAAAAAATTTGCTGAAAGAGAGAAAGCTTTTGGAAAGAAGATAACCCCTGAATCTTCTGAAGAGACTATGTGCCTTGCTCATAAAGAAAATAATCATGCCCAAGATTCTTCCAGAGGAAGAGGTGGTCAAAGAGGAAGAGGAAGATATTTCAGAGGCAGGGGGGCAGACACTCTCAAGGAGAAAAGTCAGATTTGCACTGCATACGCTGCAAAAGAAATGGATCA